>JALLBJ010000502.1:0-19136 GCA_036940105.1 Skeletonema potamos | reverse complement strand
TGGGTGGTTGTTGTTGTGTTTTATCATGGCGGAAAAGTTAGCAGGAGCCCCTCTCAGATGAGTGGTGCGTGAATGGAATTGGGCGAAATCATTCAAATCAGCCAATACTATTCCTACCGTAGCCTACGAGCCCCTATTTGATAAACGGAAAAAAGCTATCGTTTTTAACTTGTTCCACCTTTAAAAGTGAAATTCAGGCACAAAATGAGGGGACGACGACCTGGAGGAGACCGACACGGTTTCTTCGTCGTGGTATGGATAATCTTCTTTTCGAGTAGCATATTATCAGGGTGGGGTCTATCTCTTCCATCCAAATTCTTCATCGATCGTCGAACCGCCGTCACCACTGCAATTTTATCGCCCTTTCTACTAAAATCTGCTCCTTCTAACGCCTCGTCTACTCCAATCATCGCAAATCCAAATCCTCGAGCAATCACAACCATACGTCTCAACTCTCCAAACCAAAAGGCGGGGCTAGAACTTTTCGACATTAAAATTGGAACACCACCAAGGAATGTAGTTGCGGTTAAATCAGTTCAGATTAATGGACAGGGAGCAAGAGATGGTGCGGAACGGGGTATGATATTGTTGGATTATGCAAATAGGGAAGAGTTGATTGCTAGGCTTTCATCTGAAGCTTATCCTATTGAGATAAGATTGTTCAATCTTGCTTTGGGAGGTGATTCAATTGGCGACCTTGGCAGGAGTATCGTGACGCCTGAAGATGCTCTACAGCTCTCATCTAGCATTAGCAAAAGTGATAATAGTGCATCAGTGATGGGTGGATCCGAACAAGTTAGTGCTTCACCAGGATTGGTAATTAATACCATAAAGCAGGCTCAAGATGAATGTTTGATAAAATCGAGAAGGGGGGATACAATGCAAGTCATATACGAGGCAAGGATAGGAGATAGAAATGGTCCCATTTACGATGCGAGTGAGTTAAGAGGAACTGGGCAACCATACGCGTATATCCTAGGGAATAACGATGTGATTAAAGGAGTAGATCTTGGGACATTCGATATGTGTCCTGGTGAAATCAGGGAGGTAACCATTCCTCCAGAGTTGGGTTATAGAGGAGGTTCGAAGATGTTCAAGCAAATACCTCCTAACTCAACTTTATTTTGGAGGATTGAATTAGTTGAGCTCAATTTCATCAAGGAGGGAATGAACAATAAAAAAAGGGAAGACTTCTATTAGATATAATGATAATTATAATCGTGCATTGTGAGAACCACTGTGTCGAAGAATGCGACGAGATACTCAACCATCACGATGTAGATCGAGTCAACACTGCTGCAAAAAATCCATCGGTGTTATGTTGAGCAGGCGTTAGCCGAAGAAACTGTCCACTACCTACTTCAAATGGAACAGCAAAGTCACTGGGTGGAGATTCCACACGCCATTCAGCCCCAACATCACTCTCCAAGAATTCTAATATTTGCTTCTCATTCTCTTGTGGCAACAGTGAGCAAGTTACATATACCAGACGACCACCAACTTTGACGAGGCGCGCCGCTCGTTGTAAGATTTGCTGCTGCAATGGTAACAGATTAGCTAGACGTTCAACTCCATTGTTGAATCCATCGTCAAACACGCCACATTCCCATGTCCTTCTTGCATCTGGCTTTCTCCTCCAAGATCCAACTCTAACATACAATCAAATGTCGTAATTAGTTTGAGTATCTGAGTGACGACTCATCAATATCTGTAACAAAATAAACTTACCCCGAGCACGGAGCGTCGACCAATACTCTATCAAAAGTACCTTTTCTTCTCTTGCACCACGGATCTTTTCTTGTCATGTCCTCCTGCAACACCTGCCGCTGTACGTTACTAACACCAGCCTTCTTACAACGAGGTTGCCCACGTTCCAGTCTATCGTCACTCACATCCATGCTATAGAGTCTGCCCTTGTTCTTCATTGATGCGGCAATTTGTAGTGTCTTGCCCCCACTTCCTGCACAGTAATCAGCCACTGTCTCTCCCGGTTGAGCTTGTAGCAAGCTAGCCACAAGTTGTGAACCTTCATCTTGTGGCTCAACGAGTCCATCTAATAGGCCTGGGATCTTCCCTAAAGCAGTTCGCTCTTCTAACCTTATTCCTATAGGTGACCATGGGGTGGATGTTGCGTCATAACCAGCGTTACGGATGGACATCAAAGCATCTTCTCGTCGCTCACATTTCAGCGTATTTACCCGCAGATCAAGAGGAGCAGGCTGCTGAAGTGCCCTTAACTCTTTCGATAAATCCTCCTCATTAGGAAATGCCTCTTTCAATCCCGACCACGCCCATTCTGGACACTCAAGCATTGTCTGCAGATCCATCCGATCGCACTCCAAAGGGTTTCCCTCCTTAATAAAAGCGACACGATTCTTAGGCGTGCAATCGACTCCATTCTCCCGAAGTTGCCAATCTATTCTGTACTGACTGATTGCAATATTCCGTAATACATCACTAAGAGATTTATATTCGTCCGTGTTAACGTATGATCGATTCTGTTGTTTCGCGTATCGTCTTAAGACTACATCCACCGGTATATGTTGACTGCATGCCTCCTCTAGTATGTAAATTGCAGAATTAGCGACACCTGCAGAAAATGATGATACTCTGTTGGTTGTTGCAAGTGCTAGCAGCAAGATTATTATCGTTGCGATGCTGTGCATGGCGAAAAAAGGTGTACGACGAGTGTGAGCTATGATAATCTGGCTGCAAGGCTGCCACTCATTTGTTAACTTTTGTTAACGAGGTGATGTGTAGCGACCATAGTGCTAGCGTGGATGATCTTTTGTGGCTGTGTGGTGAATGATAGGTAGACGGCCGGCCGTCTCTCCACATACTTAGGAATTCGTAGTGTATTTTGCGGTAGATGTGGTCGTGCTTTCCAAGACACTATTTTACTTTATCCACCGATGCTTTGCCCCGTTCAATTAGGTAGAGAATTGATTGGGTCATCAAAAACATCAATCAACGACAACACAATAACAAAAATCATAACAAATGTTTCTACCAACTGTACTCAGTATCACATATCTTTTCGACGCTTTACATCACTCTGGTGGGCAAATTTTCACAGACGCTTTACCCTCTGGAGGACATAATTTCTTACGCAGTGGTAAGCTACCTATACCAAAAAGAAACAACACTCACGTAATAACGGTCACGGTGGAAGATGACAATGATCCACAAACAGGCTTTCCACAAGAGAGACGAAGATTCATCGAGCGAACGTTTAGAGTGTTTGAGCCAGCAAATAAAGGCCACGCCAAGCGACCTCTCGTCTTAGCATATCATGGCGTAATGTCGGATTCAGAAACTATGCAAAAACTTACTCAGTTTGATAGAGAAGCAAAGAAACGGGGCTGGATTGCAATGTATCCGCAAGGTGACTGGATCTACTCTGAAAAGCTGACAAATTGGAATGGGGCGGGATGCTGTTCGCAAGGTCAAGATGACATTGCCTTTACGAAAGTTATGATTGATTATATGGTGAAGCACTTCAACGTTGACGAAAACAAAGTGTATGTCACTGGGATGAGTAACGGCGGCTTCATGGTGTACAAATTGCTTTGCGAGATGGGAAATAGAGAGAATGGAAAGCCATGGATAGCTGCAGCTGGTGTACACTCAGGCTTGTTGGGAGCCTGGCAAGCCGATTTCTCGTCATGTTCAATCTCCAATGAAACCCCGTTGGTCCACTTTCATGGACTGGCAGATCCAGTAGTTAATGTTACTGGCAAACCCCAAGACGAAGAGCTAATTGGTCTTCCTTTTGCTCCCGTGACTAATGCTGAATGGAAGTCTGTGAACGCAAGCATCGAGGATGTAGCCGAGGCCATTTGTGGCTCGAGCGTAATTACGAAGACAAACAACCCAACTGAAAGCACCACATGTAATGAACTGTGTCATGGCAAAGTGGAATATTGTCTGGTTGAAAACCTGAAGCATCAGTGGAGTGGATGTAGGACCAAAACTCTGGACATGTTTGACCCTAACCATGCGACCAATGTCGATGCCACTAAGTATTTTGCTGATTTCTTTGCGAGACATAAATAAGTAGCATCGACGACCACGTCGAGAGAGATAGTAAACATCTACCTACTGGAACAATTGTAATATGTTGAGAATAATGATATAGCTGACGTGTATATCACACCCGGGTGAACATAAAAGTATCCCCGAATTAGAGCAAGATTCGTTGTTTGGATCAGTCCGTTTTGTCTATGATAATGAGGCTTAGATTAGTCTCTGAAGTAGTATACATACAAAAAATGTTTAATGTCCAGGAAGGTAGCCTCCAGGCAAGATACTGACACCATTTATTTCATGGATCATGAGTCCAAAAATACCCATCTGTGCGGCACGTCCATTGTTTAACTCAATAGCACGCTTCCTCATCTTCCAGGCATCAGTCTGATTGTCCCAGCCGAAGTCGATGGCACCGTTACGGTAATCACCAGGGAATTCCGGAGTGATACCATCCTGGGGGCTGTTGACGATCTCGGCAAGACCGAAGAAGAAGGCCATTTGCAATAAGACGTTGCATCCATCTTGTGTCTTAGCAAGGGCACCCCATGCGGCAAATCCATCGGGGATGTCCTCAGCTCCTGGGAATCGGATTCCAGCAGCGGTGGTCAAGTATCCGGCAACGGCCAACATACTGACGCGTCCATGCTTGATTTCAACCTCACGGAGACGATCGAATTGAGCTTGGTCAAATCCCTCGCAAACGTTTAGTGGATCGAAGAATCCAAGGGGGGCTTGGGCTCCGAGCTCTCCAGCGAATGGGGATTGAGCGTTGAGGGCGATGGATGACTTGCCGCTTTGGACCGGGGCGAATGCGGCGGCAGAGCCGGCAAGAGTAATGATGGCAGCTACAGTCTTCATGGTTAGAAATTAGAGTGTTGCAAAAAATGGAAACGTCGACATGGAGCAAACCAAAGAGACAGGAGAGGTGCGTAAAAAGATCTAACTTCAAACTCACATTGAACGTAGGAATTAGTAGCTTTTCACCAGGTGACGTGTTTTCGATCAAGTTGAACCCTGTGTGGCTCGATCTTTGCCGGGCGGGCCGTCAACCACATTTCACTGAAGTATTGCCATAATACACACCTCACCATCAACAACACACTTACAGACAAAAATGATGAAGCTTGCCCTCCTCGCCACCCTTGCCGGCTCCGCCGCTGCCTTCGCCCCTGCCCAAATTGGTGCCCGCTCCACCGCTCTCAGTGCCGATTTCAGTAAAGAACTTGGTGTACAAATGCCCCTTGGTTACTTCGGCGGCGGATTCTTGAAGGATGCCGATCAAGAGCGCTTCGATCGTCTCCGTGAGGTTGAATTGAAGCACGGACGTATCAGTATGTTGGCTGTTACTGGATACCTCGTCACATACGCTGGTTACCGATTCCCCGGAGCCGAAGACATCCCAGCAGGCTTTGCCGCCTGGCCAGCCCTATACGCCACTGACGATGGAAAGCAAGTGTTGGCACAGATGTTCTTGTTCCTCGTTACTGCCGAAATTGCCAACCGTTCTGCCGACTGGTTGGATGTTAAGCCAGAATTCGTTGGTGATTACCGTAACGGTGCCCTTGACTTCGGCTGGGACAAGTTTGACGATGCCACCAAGATGAGGAAGCGTGCTATTGAGTTGAACAACGGACGAGCCGCACAGATGGGTATTCTTGGACTTATGGTTCACGAGAAGCTTGGAAACGTTGACAACTTGCTTCCTCCCCACTTTTAAATCACCTTCATCTGTATACTTTGTAACACTATAGACACTCATATCAGATAAACTACGTGGTTATCTAGGCAATAATGTTCCATTTCTTGCTCACACATTAATATAATTTATAAATTTTTACTATCTTCTCTATTTCTTCTCACTTCCACATACACAGCCATAGCTCAATGACCTCCGAGGGACGGAAGTAAGGACCCGTCAATCTCCGCAATAGTCATGGCTGGGGTGGTATCCTTTTCTCATTCACAATAAGATATAGCTTGAAATCTATCAGTCCAAATCGATCTATCTAAAGAGTGGATCAAACCTATTTGTATCTCTCTAGAGAAAGAGCTTTGTGCAGCATTGAGAGATAAGAACTGCATCGACGGCATGTAATAGTCGATATCTTCGATTGAGCTGCCTGTCTCATAGACAACCGAAGCTTTTGAGAGTTATGCTAGTACGCGGGTACCTTTCTAGTACATAATACATAATATTAAGTTATCTACACAGAGTGTTAGGGATGGGTTGAAGAAATATCTTCGTTAGTTATTAATATGACAATATTACTTTGGTTTAACTGCATTCCATTTTCATAATGCACTTATTATTATAGGTTTTACTATATAGTATCCTAATGTGTTGAAACCCGACAAAAACAATAATTTAATAATCCCCTTCTCCTTCGCACTCTGACAAACAGTAAACTTTAACTCATCATCAAGTGTTCTGTTCCTCCTCGTCGAGCAAAGTCCATGGGAGAACCTACGTGACCATCATCCCCTTCAAGCGGCATGTATTCTGCAAGGATACCCCTAACTTGCTCACGCATATCTTCACGAGTCTTCCTGTAATGCCAGAAGGCAGCTGCGCCAAATACGCAAGAAAGTAGGAGGATAGAACCCATGAAAGTATTCTTTGAAACGCCTCCACCACCCTTTCCACCATGGCACCTACCACTAGTGATACATCCATCAAAATCAGGGCATCCCTGGCACTCTGTGCATATTTTGGGTTCGGTGCCCTCAAGGTAACCGTTGCAAATACCAGTAAACACGGTAGCAGTAGTGAGACCTCCGCGAAGAGCAATAGTGTTAACAAAAGCAGTTGGGAGAATGACAACACCACGAGAAACCTGAGCTTGCATCTCCAAATCAAGGAAGGTGTTAGCAGTGTCTTTCTCGAGTCCACCACTATCCCTCATGCAACGGTCAATGACATCTTCCTTAATTTTGGCATGCTTGTAACAATCTTTGGCGCAATCTTCGTTTGCAAAGAAGTCTGGGTTATCGCAACGTTCGAGGAATTGTGAAACATAATCCCACCATTCGGTCCCAACTCCATCAGTTTCACCGTAATGCTTCCAGATACAAATACGTCTCAAACTTTCTTTGACAACATCCGCTCCAGAGATACCGTGATCAAGGTCATTGTCGGGGTCAGTGGCGCAGTATCTTCCGTTATTGGTGCACAAATTGAAGCACATATTCTCTCCATCAAATCCTTGGCAGTTACTCTTGATTCCGTCATAAATGTACATGTGGGGAGTGAAATAGGCGTGTGATCCCAAAGCCTGCGCAACGGGTTTGAAATTCTTTTGAAAATCCTTACTCACTGGATCCGACGGGGTTGTCCACAAATCATACTCCACACGATCATCCGGGGATGGGAGCGCCCACTGCATTTCAATTTGGACCATGTGATTGGCTTTGAGTTCTGCTTTGACCTGGTCAGCATCAACTTTGAACATAAGGAATGAGGGGATGGAAACATCCCCTCCACTCCCATCGTCTGCCATGATGGGTTCTGCGGGTTGGCACACAGCCTGTCCATTCGCGGATACACAATTCTTATCCGAGCAAAGGCAAGTATTGTCGGCAATTATTGCACCCGCTGCACCGGCCTTTTGGGCATTCCTCACTTTCTGAACAAATGAGCACCCTCCACGGTCAACCATGAGAATGAATGGAGAAGGCCATGGTTCCATCTTTCCGCTGCTATCCTTCGAGCGGATTGGGTATCCCTTACGGGTGTCAACAGTGGGATCGCATAGATCCGAATCGGCGTAGTAAACACTTTGGGCAATGGCTCCACCGTAGGGGGGAACACCGAAGAGTGCCTCGCGATGGTCATATCCTTCCGGGCGAAATAGAGTTTGAGGGACCTTTGATAATTGAGAGATGATAGAGAGACGTGGAACGGGGTAAGTAAACAAAGAAATATTTTTTTTCAGTGATGATGCCGTGGAGAGAGAAAAATTCATTGGGCAAAGATATTCAATTAGCGCGAGCGCTCCAAGTGAGAAGCCCAGCTGAATCAATAAACAACGAAGCGGCCCCTCTATTCACAAGATGTGCACGAAAAAATAACTGCGAAAAGGGACCATATTTTCGGCATTGATTTATATCTACACCACATCGGAGATAGAAAGAAGCCGCCGAACGCAAGCCACCGGAATAATTGTGTGCGCCGTTGAATATTTTTTGCACAGAAGATCCTTCTTCGTCCCTTGTGACTGTAAAAAATTCTATGTGCTCTCCTACACCGGTCATTTTCCCCAAAATGAATAACACTCCTCGATGAATCTCCTCTCACATCGGCTATATGCTGTGTGATCCAAAATGAAATAATACAAAGAGCCCGAGCGAAAAGATACAAAACAAGATTCATTTCCACGTAAGAAAGTAGTTTGCCCCGGTGAACTCGGGTCATTATTGTCACGTACATGAACTTGCAACCGGCTAGAGACATTATCAGCACTGTCAGCTGTGGTGGTGGCTACCCCGGAGAGGAGGGCCGTGAGTGATATGCACTTTATTAGCGTCATGGTGGAATTTGGGTACTGTGTGTGTTTTGCTTTGGCTTTGTGTTTTGTGTTTTGTTCGAAAAATAATGAGAGAGCAGGAGAGAAGAATTTTAGATCCGGGCCCCGCCACTCTGTGATACGCTGGAATAGTACAATACGGGCGGGCGTACAAACAGGCTTTTGTAGTCTTGCTTCAGGAAAAGACACGTGTCTTTCCGGGCAAGACCTGGTAAGTACGTATGTCTGGTAAGTACGTATGTACTGCATACCCTATCTATTTACATACGATAATTGTACGCAGAGCTAAGCTTCGTTACTTTTAACAGTGCCAAATATGTTGTTTTCTTTTGCTTTCAAATTCATAGAAGGTACTAATCAGCAGCTTGTGCTGGGTTTAGTCGAGGAAGGTGTGGACAGCTGACAAGATTGGCCGATGAAGTAGTTGGATGGAGAGAGTTGTTCTGACAAGTGCAAGAGGAGAACTCATAAGTACTTAGCCATAAATCATTTAAGTTGAACCTAGGCCCTAATAAGTCTGGGTATGAGTATATGGCTTTCTTTGCCTTCTCCTGCTCTTGATGATTCATCTGTGCAAAGGCATGATCAATTCCACGCACTTTATAAGCATCGCCATCTTCATCATAAGATGTGCTTTGGCATTTCAAAGTCACAATGGTGACACTAACACTAGAACTCATCATCACAGTGCAATACGTGTTTCAACGTGGTGGGTATTAGATCATTCTACAATTTCTACATTGCATGATTACTTGAATACTAAAATACTATCTCGGAGAAAAGTCAATGCCTTCCAACACATCCACTAAGTCACTAAAATCTGAAGTCAAAGCAGACATCATGGTAACGACACTTTCCATAGATACTCGACTGCTTCCACTGTTGGACAAAGCTGTGGTGTTCCTAGCAGAGCCCGGCTTACGTTCCCTCGCCACTCTTAATACCGACGTTTGGTTTGACTGTGGCTTGTCGTCTTCCAATTGTGATTCGTCATTAGTAGAAGAAGTTGGTCCATCATCCCCTCTCTTCTGCACACTCCTCCTCCTCTCACTCTTCTCACGTATCTTCCTCTCTTGAATTTCAAGGAATGTATTCCGTGCTTCTCGCAATTTGTTCCCCAAAAGCTCAATATTCATCTTCATTACATCTAGTGATACACTCGTTTCCAGCAACTCCTTTTCTAATCTGCGATTGTCAAGTTGGCATATATCTATTACACCAATGAGTTTCTCCTTCTCGTTTATTGTTCTGATATGAGATTGTTCCATAGTACTCGTCAGCATGGATATTTCATTCTTCAATACTGACTTTTCCTTGTCTATATTCATCATTTCCCTTTCAAGAAATGATATTTCCGATTCTCGATCATTTACCAATTGCTTCAGCGTTATCAGCTGTTGCTCTTTTGAATTCTCAGGTGTACTACCACCACCATCATTATTGTCCCCCGCCACCGCTACTCCTCCTCTTACTACTACGCCATTAATAATCTCCTTTGCCTTCTTCTTCTTCTTCTTGGCCAATGCTTCCGACTTTTCACGTTCCATCTCCCTCGCCCTCCATCTCGATGGCATCCCATCAGCACCCCCAAACGTTATACGAAATATGGACGATGTTGCACTAGCAGCTGCATCACTACCATCATGTGATCCTATACTATGTCTTCTCTCCCCCATGGCGGCTGATGGTAATCCTTTCCGTGAATTGATGGAACCCAATTTACTACTTCGATGATAATTATTATGATTGTTGTTGTTGTTGTCACTTGGTTTACATGATTCATAAGTCACCTCAATCGTATTCTTACTTTTCTCATTCCTATCATCATCATCATCACTCTCATCCGTCGTCATATTCAAATCCGAATCCACCTCCTTGACCAAACTCAATCGTAATAATTCATCCCCATCCACCCCACCCTTGGCTATTAATTCTTGTCGTGCCAATCCAATCTTTCGTTTTAGATAAGATATTCGTAATTGCATTACGGTGTTGTCATTCGATACATGTTCTTGTTCCACGTAGGACATTTGGATGGCTTGTTGGGTGGAGGAATGGAGGGAGGTGAGTTCATTGGAAAGATTGGTGAATAATTGTTCGTGTAGAGGTTGTGGTTGTTGCTTTTGATTGTTGTAGGTGGTAGTGTCAGTGTTGTTGCCATTGTCCAAGTCGTCTTGTTGATAATGTAGAAGATGGTGTGGTGCTGTCCCACCACCACCATTGCTGCTGCTACTTTTCTTGGAAGGAACTCCTCCATTATTACTACTATGATTACAGGATTCGGAAGAATTCTTATTATTGAGTGTGACGTGTAGCTGTTGTAACAAGGCATGCTGTTCCCCAACAGTGGATGTAGAATCGGATGTTCTAGGAGTCCAAGCGCTCTCTTCCAATTTATTATTCGATGATGACAATGAACTCGATGAGGATGATCTTGGACCTTCAAAGTTGACAACCTTTATTTTGTTGTTTGATTTGTTATTTCCACCATTGCTCATTTGTGGATTATATTGCTGTGCCGCGGCGGCGGAGGCAGAAGTACGATTGCTACCACTTGAAGGTTCTGACAGCCCCATCCTTTTGAAATCTTGAGATTCACTTTTTATCATTAAATTTTGATGATCGCGTCGATCATCCATTTGCGAGTAAATGTCGTTGGGTTGGGGAGATGTTAATAGGATGTGTGGCTCTGTTCCAACAGATGTGCACAATTATTTTCTCCCTTCGCACCAATTGTTGCTGCTGCTGTGTAGGATGACGGTGGTGCGTTATTATTGTCCGTCGCTTGCTACTACTACTAAGTAATGAATGTTCCCGAGGTGCTGCCTCTTAGAGGGAGAGTGCACTACAACAGACTACAACATAATATTTCAAAGCGCAGCAGGCCGTTCGTTGGTATTTACTTGCCTTGCTTTCCTGCGGAATAATACATGTTGGTGGTTAGGTTCGCAAAATGAGTCACGATCGTCGGTTTTGCCGTCCAGTTAGAATTCGAGAGAAAACTGTTGAGCAAATGATGTACGGTATTATTCCGATTCGTTGAACTCGTTTTTGCTGGGTAAAAGGATTCTTCTTTTACGATCAGGTACTACGAAAATCAACAATGAAGTTAAAGTTCAGGAACAACTTCAACATATATTCCCGAGCCAAATTAACCCTATTAACCTTGGGTCGGGGGTTATCGACCGGTCAGAGAGCAAGCGCCATGACACGCACGCACTGTAGATGTAGCATGTATGTACCATAAAATAATGGCAAATGCATCTCTCAATCATTGGTATCCATCATCTTCTTACTCTTCTTTTCGTAGTGGTGGAGATCGCAACAACAACTATGAGCATAACCACTTCGTCGTCCACCCGTGTCGCCCGCATCGCCATCGCCCAGCTGCGATCAACTCGGAACAAACACTCCAATCTCGTCAACATTGCCAAAACAGCCGGATGGGCAAAACGAGAGGGGGCGAAGATGTTATTTTTACCAGAATGTTTGGGTTTTATGGGTGATAATGCGGAGCATACGCTGCAGAATGCTGATCCTCCGATAGAGGTACAAATAATGAAGAACAGCAATGGTGGGAATAAACATGTGCCACTACCGATGAATTCGTTTCGTGAGGCACTTTCTGATACAATTAAATCATGCTCACAGAATGGTGACGAACAACAACATAATAACGTCAACAACAATAATGACGACGACTATAACTGTGAAGAACCTATCGAATCAATAATTGCCGAGCTACGATTTATCGCGCAGCAGAGTAAGGTATGGATCTCCGGTGTAATTCACACGGCTGCCGCGGCAACGTCGACAACAACAGCTGAAGATGAACCATCAACTTCTGAACCAAAAATATACAATACTCATGTGATTATTGATGAAAATGGTCAAATTAAATCTTTCTACCACAAGATACATTTATTTGATGTATCTATACCCGGCAAGGTGAATCTCAAAGAAAGTAAGACAACTGCGCCGGGACAAAAGTTGGCAGTGTGTGATTCTCCCATTGGAAAGCTGGCATTAACAATATGTTATGATATGAGATTCCCCGAAATGTATGTGGAACTTGCACAAAGGGGTGGGGCAGAAGTTATTTTGATTCCATCGGCTTTTACCGTTCCTACCGGCTTGGCTCATTGGCATACGTTGCTCAGAGCACGTGCGATTGAGAGTCAGACCTATGTGATAGCTGCTGCTCAAGTAGGGCAGCATAATGAAAAGAGGAAGAGTTATGGGCACAGTTTAGCATATGATCCATGGGGTGAGTTGCTTGTCGATGCGGGAGGGTATGAAAATGAGTACATGGATGATGGTGAAGACGAGTTATCTCCAGTGAAAACACCAAGCGTAGTAACTTGCGATATTGATTTGGACTTGGTTGCATCAGTTAGAGAGCGAATGCCCATCCAACAACATCGGAGTAGCTCAAGCTTTACGTTTTGATAAAAAGTACTCGGGGGGTGTGAACAATAATCAATGATAGGAATTAATTGCGTAAGTGTTCAATCCTAAATGGACTCTGATAAGGCTTTTCTCACTGCTTCCACGACAGGGTCTTTAGCTTCCCTCTCCATTGACTTGGCAAGTACTTTTGCCATTTGGAATATAGTGTCAAGCTCTCCGCGCATCTCAAGTGATTCGTTACTTCTACTCTGGGTGGCGGGGTCCACAAGCCGAGTCTTTCCTTTCACAGCAGCCGAATCGTCGGTATCAACATCCGTTGCAGTTATACAACGTGTTAACGCACTCACCAACTTGTCCTCCCCAGCACAAACCATCGCAATAGCCATGGAAGATGATGCAGCTTTCTTCTCGGTCTCTTCATCTGTCGTTTCTTCTCTCATTACACACGCATAAAGTTCTCGACATAGCAATGCCGCAGAGCGCCGAACGGGACGGGATGACTCTAGCTGCAGCGCATCTAGTGCCAAGCGAACAAGAGCGTGGCAGTATTGTGCAATGACCGCTGGGTGAAGGGTTGATACCAATTCACATACAAGGTTAATCGCCGCAGATCTCAGCAAATCACCCTCTTCGCAGCTAAAGACAGGCCCACCAGTGCCGAGCCGCGTGCTTGCGTCAACGTCATCTCCATCATCTCGGGACTGTTGGAAATAATCATGAGTTTGTACCTGGATTAATTGCGACAAGTCCTGCGTAGCTCCACCATGACTTGTCGCCAACTTCCTCTGCCCAAACAGCATAGTCTCAAGCAGTGACGGGCCATTCAAAAATGCCCCACCTCCACGTCGCCTCATAACGAAGATGAGTGCTTCGACTCCTTTGATTCTCTGTTCTGGGGCAAAGGACATCTCAACCGGTATTTCTCTTGCACCATCTGTAAGCACGGTAACATGTAGAGTCCCCTTAGACACGACGGAACCCAGCAATGTAATGATCTCGGATGGACAAACGTCACTAATGGCTACCAAAGTGTGAATGCTTGCAAGGTAAACATATGATTCTGCATCAGCAAGTGCATTCAAGCATATTCGCGCCAGTGTTCTGGCAAGTAACACAAGTTGTTCCTTGCTTCCGTTAGAAGTCTTGACGCTATCAACTTCAATAATCAACGATTCCTTTGAAGCATGAGAAACCCCGCTGTCGGCCAATGAACGAGCGATGTGGCGTAGAGTGACGACACCTTTTGCGCGAAGAGGGGGTTGACTGGATTCCAACTCACGCTCTGCTTCTGTAATGTGGTCAACGATCAACTCTATGTCTGATTTATCAGCTGCGGCAACTCTTGGCTTCGGCACACTCTCTTCAGGCACAACCTCATTTCGAGCTGCTATGAGCGCCATCGCATGACTCGCCATCTCGGCCAGTTCCGCAACCAAACTCGAGAGATCAGCACTTTGAACGTCACCGCAAGATAAAGTTCGAAGTGATGGCATCATTGACTGCAAAATGAGTTCGCCATCTTCTGAGCGTTTCTCTGCCCCAAGTTCTAATATTGCAACGAGTAAGCTAAGAACGATAGATGCAGTGGATAGAAGTTCTACACAATGCTCGCTTTGGGAATCTGATCCTTGTGCCTCTCCAAGGAGTGCAGCTCCAGATTCAAGTATTAGCCCCAACGTTTTCAAAACACCATTCTCTGCTTCATCGTCGCCTCCGAGGAGCAGTGCTGGCGAGCACTCTTCACAAAGAAGAGCCAGAAGGGGAGTAGATGCCACTCTAAGACCATCTTCCTCGTCGTCATATGGTGCATGCTTTGACCTAGCGCCGCGTTGGGTAAGGTTCGAGAAGTGAAGCTGCAAAGCAAGACGGAACAAGCTGCTCGGAACAATACGCATCCATGCATCAGTATCTTCTATGTCGCCAGGTGTCTCGTCTATAGTTCGTGATAATGGTACAACGACTCGATGGACCAGAAGTTTTGCCCTTTTCTCTACCCCCTTCATTATATCACCGCAGCTATAATTGTCACTCTTTTCCACAAAGTAGCAAGGAGAATGTAATTCGCCAGTCTGTGTCGAATTTACACGCTCGAAAGCATATCCATCCCTGTCTAAAGTATTCACTGATACAGCCCTCAATAATGCATAAGCAACAGCATCATATTGAATTTTCCCTTCGAAACCAACTCTCGTCATAACTTGTACAGTTTGGATAATTGTCATGACAGCTACATTCAAGAACGATGCATCGTCAAAAATGTCGTTGGTGCCCAATGGCACAACCAGTTTAGATGCTGTACTCTCCATGTCTTCGAAGAAGAAAGATGCCAAGCGGAGAATTTGATCCAGCAAGGTGATTGGATAACTGCACTGTTTAGAATTCGACAGAACAGATAGAGGTGAATCTAACATGGCATTCAGTTTCTTCTTCGTAGACGGGTCTAATGAAGACGGCACCGTCGACAGCATTGCGCCAATTGCAGCCATTGATTGTATTGCATCATGTTTCGATCGATTAAGGTCTTCTACTGGATATAAACCCGATGCCAAATTTCGAACGAAGGTCGCCAGAAATATATCCAGCGACAGTTGTCCAATAGTGGACCAAAGAGTGAGAGACATGGCAGCTGAGGAACGAGATCGTACTAGCTCATAATTCTCAGCCTTTCTCGACTTTGTGATGTGCTGCTGTCCTTCCTCAACTAAAAACTCAACCAATTGATTACAAATCTTCTCAAGGAATGGAGTGCAGTTGTGTTCAGAAGTAGCGCCGGCAGGTTTGGCGCATAGTGCATGTGCCAATCGAGCAGCCGCACCAGTCATTATCTCACCTCCCACATTGTTGCCTCCATTCTCATCTCCCTCGTTATTTCCCCCATGACCACGAGCATATGCCACAAAAACATCTACGACAGATTGCAAATTGTCCTGTGCCAGAGCTGTCAAAAATTTTCCAAGCCTCATACGCAGCCACGGAGGTATTGAGGGGTTGGTGGATGATTGTTCTATGTTGTTCATAATGGCTCCACCACTTAGCAGGGTCCGACAGGCCAATGCAGCCTCTCGATGATCGATTGTTCTTGCCAACTCTGATAAATCAGTGCAATTTAATTTGGCGAAAAATGACGAATCAAATTTCATCGATGCGAATAACAATGCCCTTTCCAAACGTTGCAGTTCACAACAGGTCAACTTTTCCATATGCCTCCCTCTCCGAATAAAGAGCAACGACAGCAATTCCTTTTTCAACTTGGGCAGCATATTCTTTTCCAATCCCAATAACACCCACCGCAACCTTTCAGCAAATAATAATCCTAAATAGATATCGTTCAAATGACGCGGAAGAAGCATGGGACGGAATCTATCGAGTAATACTAAATGACCAATGGATGTTGCCAGTGATGTTACTTCAATATATGATTGGTATGCGCCGTACACATCATATAATTGCTGGGGTGCAATAGTACCCATATCCTCTGTTGTATTATTGGGTGATGAGTGGTTGTATTCTTTCATTATCGTGTATAGTGAATCATGCATTTTTGCTGCGTATGTGGACCCCCATGTTAAGGCCGTTTTGGATATTCTTCCTGCCAATGGTTTAGGCAACGCCTGTATTCGTTTTCGTGCCATTGTTGTTGTGTGTGATGTTGCTGTTGGCAATTGAACCGCAGTATTATTACTGTTCTTGCTGACACTATTTTTGTATGGATTCAATTGAAGCTGATACAAATATGGAAACTCCAACGCCGGCACTAACGAAATTGAAATTGCGAACTCCAACAAACATGCCACGTTAACGTAGTCATTGAGAGATAGCATTCCTAATGGTGGTGGAGCGGCATTCTTCCTTTTGCTGTTGGGTAGTTGATTTTTTGCTTCGATTGTACTGCTTGGTGGCAAAGATGACTCTATTGTGTCTAATGCAGCATAACATTGATGCAGATACTTCAATATAGGATATATAATTTGATGTAAAATTTGTTGTCGATCGTCGCCTTTGTAATGATCAAGTAGCGTCGATTCCAGCTTGGTCATATCATCTTGTTTATACACTGCCGATTGATGCTGCAATTGGTCTGGTTGATGCAGAGTTTGCACTTGTTTAACAACTCCCAACGACTGGAAATGGGCAAATAATGACTCATCGTTTTGTTTCTTTGCGTCTATCTCCTCCTTGTTGGTCCACACCTTTAGACAGGGAGCCGACCTCAAGCCATCTACGAAACAGCGAATTGCATCAAGAACTTCTGATGACGCGGCCTCCCACTGCTTGTGGGTCATTGGATCTTGCGCGGGCGACATGGCCACCAAATGAATTTGTATCTTGCCTATAGGCTCATTCACGGAAACGTCAATAAATCCCGGGCTTAACAACAAAAAGCTGTGGTAGGAGAGAACACCCTCTCCCGTGGTTCCGACTGCGACGCTGCTTGGCTCTGCCCTCGGCGTATGAAGACTCCAATTGCTGGCTACAAGGTTGTCTAGGTAGCATTAATGCACCATTACCTAATTTCCTATGTGATGATAATGCATTGGTGGCCATGGTGAGAGAGAGAAGAATTGAATTCCTACATACGTGCAAATACCATAAATAGCTCCACGAAAAGCAGTCGCTCGAGGCTCGAGGGACGGACGCTCCAGGGACGGAACACGGAACGGCAGACCGAAAACCACACATCATGAATATTGCCTTATCGATATTAATTATTGTCGCCTACCCACAGACAACTCGATCATTCGCCAGCGAGGGCCTTTCGACGCGAAGAAAAAGGTTGCGAATCAAAATGAGCAGCTGGAATGATACATGGAGCGATATCCTCAATGGAGGTCCCAAAAGATGGAAGGTCGATGATGTAGAAGCAAAGCAAAAAGCACTAACTCATATCACTGATGCCATCTCCTCATCTGACAACACGCCTCTCCGTATTTTGTGCCCACTGGCCGGAGATGATCCATTTGTTCACTACGCTTGGAGTCAAGGGCATGATGTAACAGCAATTGATCTTGTGCCAGCAGCACTGAAGGGGATGAGGTTACAATTTGGTGAAAATAGTGACGAGGATTGGTCCTCGACATCAAGAACTAGTGGTACGGTCTGGAAGCACAAAAGCGGAAGAGCTACACTTTACCAAGGTGACATGTTAATGAGACGACCGGAGTTACAATCCTCCTTTGACGTTATTTATGACAAGGATTCCTTCGGAGCACTGAATCGTGACATGCGGCGAGCATATTGTCAACGATTATCTGAATTTATTAAAGGGGATGGAGTGGTGTATGTTGAAGTCAAGAACAAGGAGTCAGGAAGAGAGTTTGGACCACCGTATCATGTGGAGAAGGATGATTTAATGGAAGAAACGAGCTTTGGGTGTGCGTTTGACTATGTGAAGGGTTTGGGTGAAGTTTATCCTTTGAACATGGGAGGTGTGCGACAAATGGGTCACATTCTCAGAAGGGGGTTGAGGAAATAGTTGTTGGCGAGGCGAAAGCACTAGGAATCGTGAGCAATTATGTGTTCAAAAAGGAATATTTACTTGATTATAACTTCAAATTTTCAACACCACAGAGAGCATCAACACCGATATAATCCCAATCCTGTCTTCTTCATCCAATGATGAATTTAAGGAGGGCGTTACAGATTGAATGCATATGCAGTATTCATTACATTGTGTCTAACAAAGATGAGGAGAATAGGTTTCATTCTCGAGATTGATTCATCGAAGACTGAGAAGCACATTGTAAACATCTAATTAGAGGAGATGATTCCTCTCGGCAAGGTGTGACGATAGATCCAGTCATTGACCTTCTCAAGGATGCAGTAAATCAAAGGATGTTTTCGCGCTACTAGTGTGTAATTATCATACATCATGCGAATGACAATGAGCCAATAGTCTATGTTAATATTTCTCTCTATAGTATTTTACACACCGTACTTCACAATAATTAAATATTATCCGCAAGAACTCTCAGATGGCCTCTTGGTGAAGCTTACCTAGCGTCCTTGCCCTCAGTACGGCCTTCCTCGTCTGAGCAAACGAAGCAAGTGCAATATCCTCCCATCTGAATCTCGTAGAAGGACTTAGGATCGCCTGCTTCGCCAGGACCGCAAAGACACATCTTGCCCTGCAAGTCCTCACCTCGAGCATACAAGCTGGTGTGAGCAGATGGGCAA
>JALLBJ010000501.1:0-19884 GCA_036940105.1 Skeletonema potamos | reverse complement strand
CTGGTTGCTTGCCTGTAGTGCTGCTAATTCTTTCACCCAAGATGGAGGCACGTCAACCCCCCCCCCCCGCGGCACGCATCATGCCCCATTGGAAGGACGATCTGTTGGATCTCCATCGGAAATCCCATCATCTGGCACTCTTCCACATCACATGCACAAACTTTTTTTTGCTCCGTGCCGTTGAGTTGTCGCATGAAATGTGGTCCATAAAGACCATAGCCGCGGCGGTATTTATTTATTGATCCATTTGCATTAAATTACAGAGGATATCATCGTTGACTGCATCAAATACAGTGATCATAATTATTTTTAACAGCGGGTAGGTTACATCCGTCACTTTTGCACGGAGAGTCGGTCAAAGTCACAAGATCAATTGATTTGATGTCGACATTTAATGTATCCGCCAGATCTTTGCGTGAGGAGATATCCGCAAGACAGATGACGAGGGGGGGCATTATTAACTTCTATTTGATCACTGTGGTATGGTAGGAAGCAGCCTTGGCATAGGGGCCGTTGGTGCCGTCATTGTGGCGTTTTTTTGTTCGGGCGTTCCAAAATCCTTCGCGGCCCAGGAGAAGCGGGGAAGCTTATGGAACAGGGTCAATCTCGCGAGAGAGAGCTATCTCAAATCTCAACACTTAAATCGCTGCAGAGGAGAGGAGAATTTTGCAAGCAGCAATTTTGCATGCCAAATGAAGTCATTCACGGGCAGCCAAGTACCTAAGTTTCCTTGTGATTACACGTATGCAGGGGTAATTTCATCTTTAGTGTGTGTATCTACGTCTTTGACGTTGTTGCTAGTTGTAAGTTGTATTTGCTGACCACAATAATCAATCCAACAGGTCAAAAAATACTGAACTAATCAATCCAACAAGTCAAATACTGAACTATTTTCTCTCTCTTTCTCGTTCTGTCTACAGAAAAGTTAATCAATCATTCATCTCATCACTCATCTCCTATCTAATAAACCTACATGATGGAAAAAGAGGAAGCGTCAATTGGTTACAAAAAATGCCGTCTTCATAGAAATAAATACAAGTTAGAAAAAGAATGTGAAATCATCATCTCACCATCGAGCTGCCCCCGGAACCATAGCCACCATAAGCCTTTCCCCTAGGATGCTCCAACTTATCCATATTCTTCTCAAAATTATCCAAAATAATCAAATAATCATCCACCATCCCCTCCAATGCAAACTTCAAATCGCAATACATTTGTGCATCCAAAGCTGCCAAAGATTTGACACGGTGGGGGTCAATCTTATCACTACCAGTCGATGTCTTCGTTTCGGTGCTGGTATTGGAAGATGTGGTATTAGAATCACCATCTTTCCCACCGGTAGATTTACCGGACGATTCGGAGGTAGTTTGAACCTTGGAAGTTTTGGATAAATGATTGAATTTATCAATGGCATCGGCACGTGAGGCGTAGTATTTGGATGAATCGGAGAGGGATTTTTCGAGTTGTTCGCGTTTGTCTTTGAGGAGTTTGGTCATCATTAGCTGCACTGTGACTCCGAAGTTGTTGCCGTCCTCTGTCATTTTTGATGAGTGTAGGTGCATGAATTAATGTTATAGAAGGAAGAATAAGCATACAACATGTGCATGAAGTGTTGTTGAGCGAAAGAGGAAGAGAAAATATTTTATATCGAATATCATGACGTAATATTTGATAACTCACCCATCTGCGGCACCCTCAATCCAATAAACTTTTCCAAAACTCGAATATTTCCAATACCCAATACCAAAGCATCCCTCACAACCTTGTAAAGTACATCAACAACATCATTGGATTTTTCCACATCCGATCCTATGGCGGCAACAAACGCTGCCTCGGCGGACGAGATGTCTGCGAAGGGACAAGCGGTGGTGAGGGCCGAATTGAGGGAGGTGAGGGTATCCACTCCGGAGGAGAGGATGGATTTGGCGGCGGTGCTTGATTCGGTGCGTAGGGCGGAGATCGACATGGTTCGAAATTTATGATAGAGTGTTTTTATGCTGCAGATTTGAGAAGGAGAACGAACTGGACAGAAGGCTCCCGAAGAGAGCCCTCTTCTTAAATAACGTTCCAACCAAAAAGTCACGCCTCGCTCGCTCGCTTGAACGGGCCGTAGCTTCTCGGCCCTCTCTCTCTATGATAGCTATCTGCGACTGCCTTGATTCCTGATTAGTATTTGATTGTGTGAATAAGTTTGTAGAAATTTGATTGCGTTGCTTTTTTCACCCTTCTTCGCTTCATCCTTCGCTTCGTCATTCATCTTCCCGACATCAAGCTTGCGCTGTGGAGATAATATATTTCTTCGGTGAGATGGGCTACAGATAGCCTCTCTTCCCGCTTCTTGAACTCGACTCATGTTCTATTCAAACGTATACGTCACCCTTCAGTCAAGATAGGATCTCCAAAGAAAAGTGGAGACCGATGACTGGAGTGGGGGGGGGGGGCGGCGAATATGGTATCCCCTGTGATTTGCCTTCTTCGTAATCACAGCCGAGTAGGAAATCCACAAAGGACCAGTACCCTTCAACTTGAACTTGCATACCTTCTCGAGAGCATCAGTGATGGCCTTTGGAGTCTTCGTGATGATGGTCAAATTATCGGTGTAAACCACTACATACTCATAAAAGTTTAAGGGATGATCTTCTTGTTGGGCACGCCATGCAGGATCATTCGAAAATTGTCATCATGGACGCGTGGGTTCCAAGGAGCATCGCGAGTCAATACACAACATGGACATGGGGCAGGGCCATCCATCCGCGGATGGCACGTGATCTCATGTAGACAAGTCCATTCGTGATGTCAAGCGGGATGGTGTAACCTTCGGGGAGAGCGTGCTAGCTGCGACATTTTCATGGACGTAGAGTGTTAGGATAACGTCATCACAGTGCCTCTTGTGGAGTCGGTTCCGTGGAACATAACCTGTAGCCGCCCACGCCCACGGTAGAGAAGTATGATCGACTGTAAGAAAAAGTACTATCCATATTGCTTGATATCTATCTGCTCAAGTGTATGTTAAAATATTTGTCACTACTACTTCTATTCTATTCTGTACTACCGTAGTAGCTCCATCCCCCCCCCTCCCGCCCGTCCCATTCATCTCTAATTGGTAGCATCGCTGTTTTTCATATCAACCTTTTCGTAGTCACTAATTAAAATGTCACTGCCACCAAAAGCAAGTGCACTCTCCACATCATCAATCATGCCCCCACCCCTATCAATAAATAATTGAACCACATCATAATGCCCAAACTTCATCGCCATATACATAGGACTTAATGCCAAATACTTCCCTTCCCCATCCTTCCATTGATCCAAATCGTAATTCTCATCTTCTAACAGTTCACGTACTTTGAGAGAATCTCCATTTCGACATGCCTTATCCATCATCGTGTCAAGGTCGGTGGAATCAATGTTGGAGTAAATATCGACATGTTGTTGTAGATATGTCGCAACTTGGGGATGATCATATTCACGTGATAATGATAGTGCCTCCTCGTCAACCTGTGCTCCACCAACTTCAATTAGTACTTTGACTATAGGGAGGGATCCCATCCAGCTTGCCCACTGCAAAGGTGTGTATCCGTCTTGTTTACTCAGCAAAGTGTTGATTAATGTAGTTGCTGATGTTTTATTGTCATTGTCGTTGCTTGATTTGGTAGGAGTATCGTACAACGGTAGCATCATGGTCACTAATTCATCTAATCCATAATCAATTGCAATGAAGATGGCAGGACTGCACAATTCGTTTCCGTCGGAATCGGACCATTTTAGTGGTTTGGTGAGTAGAGCATTGTCGTTGTTGAGAATGGAGATTGTTTCAGTGATGGAATTGGTAGTGATTGCATTAACAAGTGTATATTCCTGAAGTGCTTCACCGACCAGTGATACGGAAATGATGGCATCATCATTCGTCATACCAAGTGACGTAGGTGTTGCATCATCTCCATCGATTGATAATACGGTGCCATTATATGTGAATTCAAGATGTTCCAATGAGAGACCATTAAAGTGAGCATATTGCTTAAAGATGTAGGAGATGTTGTCGGATGTGTCGATTTCAAAGTGGTTTTGGAGAGTGGTGTGTTTGTCTTGGAGTTGGATGGTGATTGTTGAGGAGTCTCCGTCTGCCATGATTGTTGTGTGAAGCGTGCAAGATGGAGCAGCGGATAGAGGGATGTGAATTACGCTTAGGAAGTGCTGTCAATCAGTTGTTTGCCGTCAGAAGATTTAGTGGTTGTGAAATGATTTTTGTTCTTTGAAAATGAGGTGAGCAGATAGAGGTGAATGGTGATGTGACAGCGTCTGTCAGTGATTCTGGGTATGGGGGATAGAAAGTGCAACAGTCGAGTCAAATACACAAAAGACGTCATCCACTCTTCAACTCAATCAAAATAGAAGCACGCTTCTAAGATTGGCTGCCTTTCTACTATGTACTTGCTTCCTCCGAGCAGGAGCAGCAGCATCATCCTTTAATGACGACAACGACGATGACCTCCTTACTCATCTCATCGTCTCCTTTTTCTTCGTCTTCCCGTGGCGGTGGCATCGTTATCATGCATTTCGTTCTGCTGCTCATTGTCGTGTTGTTACTGCAATCACCATTAGTATGGACATGGACTACCACCACACCATCACCATCGTCACGCGTCACTCAACAGCAGCAATTGCAACAGCAGAGAGTGTCGTTGCTTGATAAGATTATACTGCCACGAAAAGATGGTAGACTGACGATACTACATGAGAGGAACGATGTCGAAAATGAGAGTAATGGCAAGCAGCAGTCACAGTGGCTTTACAATAGATTGAGATTAGGAAAGAGTAATCGAGATGGTGTCACACAGCTATTTGCGTCAAATGCCGATGATAATCTCGTTAATGATAAATATGAAGAAGAATATATCGAAGTCAATGAGGTGGAGGAGGAGGAAGGTGAAGCAACAATAATGATAATCGCCGATGCACTTACATCTCCACCACAAACAGCCAATGAAGTTAATGAGTTTGTACAAAAGGCACAACAGGCATGGACTTCCCCTGTGAATGTTGTATCGAAAGGTATGCCACTAAAGGGGAGCATCTTGACAGGAACAACCGAGCAACCCGAATCATTCAAGAAGAAGGCACCCTTTTTCTCGACAGAGAAGAAGTTATCTACTCCTGGAGATACTTCTTTCAAGAAGACTCTGCCTCCGCTATCATTAAAAAGTACCGGAGACGGCGGCACCGTGAAGAAAGGTCTAGGTTTGCCTCCTCTGACCAAGAATGGTTTTGGGGATGCAGCAGTTGCAAAGAAAGGATTTCCTTCCTCTCCGATTGTATCGAAGGGTGGTGCCGTGCCGATTACGATGAAAGGACCAATGTCTTCTCAAGCATCAATTGGTGACGAAGGCGGTTCTAACACTTCTTCGAGTGTTTCGAAAGGGCTACCACTACCGCTACCGCTGAAGGGAGGAGTCTCGATGGGAGAGAAACAAGCGGGACTGCCTGGTAAGGGTATGCCCTTCATGAAGAAGGCCCCGAGCTTCTCGATGGAGAAGAAGACTCTGCCTCCACTGCCATTGAAGGGACCGGGACTGGGAGATGGAGATGGAGCCGGTTTGAAGAAGGGCTTGGGCTTGCCTCCTCTGTCCAAAACTAGCTTCGGAGAAGGTGGTGGTGGTGGTGCTGTTGTTAGTGCAGTAAAGAAGGGCTTTCCTGCTGCTCCTCTGCCACTGAAGGGGCCAATGTCAATAGCATCTGACGAGGTATCTTCTGAGAAAAAGTCGTCAGTTGTAGCCATTGAGGATGTCAACACAAACGGCAGCAACACAAATATCGACACAAAAACCAATAATACCAGCAACAACAGCGACGAGGAAGCAAAGTATCTAGCACTCGCAAAAGAGGCATGGGCTCAATTCTTCGCAGAACAAATATCCGAAGAGGATTTTGTGAGTATGGCTATGGATGCATGGAAGGATGCTTCTTCGGTTAAAGCACAAAATGACGTCCAGTCGTTACAACCTATTGAGGCACCACTACAGTCGGATACTCCTTCTTCTGTTGAGTCACAAGGAGAAGTTGGCGTCAAAGAAGATGATAATATCATGGCAGTAACTAATTTGAAGCGAGACGATGCTTCTTCGGTTATGTCGCAGCAAGATGATGATAGGTCGCAGTCAGATACTCCTTCTGTTGCTTTACAAGAAGTTGCTGGGGTACAAAAAGATGATGACGTGAAAGCAACTGATGAAGAGCAAGGGGGTATAAATGGAGCTTTTTCATTTTTATCTGGATGGAAAAGTTCATTGTTTTCGGGATTAAACAAGTTAAACGGTGCTCCTACTTCGATGGGCGGAGGAGAGGATAGTTCAATGGCAGAGGACAATGAGGATGATGTGCCAAATGGCCTTAGGATGAAGTCATCTTCAGCATCAGTAGTTCTACCTCAACCATTGTCATCAGCAACGATGGATGAGTTTATAACAACAGAGAATGTTGATGATGATGCATTGAACAATAATGTCAGTACTGAGATAGCCAAGTCGGTGGGGGAGACGCAAGTGATGCCGCCGCCGCCGCGAATGAGTAAGGGCTTTACGCCACCGCCAATGAAGTCGTCGGGGGAGAAGCAAGCAATGCCACCGTTGCCAATCAGCAAGGGGATCGCACCATTAATAAACAAGGGCATCATGAAGGGGGAGGAAAACTCACTAAACGGTGGCGACAGACTGTCTTCAATGCCACCGCCATCACTCGTTAAGGGAGGTGTAAAATTAGGCATTCAAGGAAAGTTCGCACCTAAGACGGTGACGAAGAAGAACTGGCAAGGCAATCGTGGTGGTCTGTCGTTCCTAAAATCAGACAAATTGTCGATGGAATACAAGGCTGATACGAATTACAATCAAATGAATAAGGGTGTTACTGCTGAGAAGATAAAGGAGTTTAAGGTTGGTCAAGAGGACAAGGCGAAAGAGAGCGATGATGCAGCAACTGCACGAAAAAACTTTGATGTAAAAGATGTTTTGGAATCCAAATTGAATGCTGTTGATTTACCCCCTGCGACAGAACTCATGTCTGACGGCATCACTGCCGAGGAGGCTGAAAGAATCAGAATGAGAAGGTTGCAAACAGAAGAAGAAAGGGCTTTAAACCCTATGTACGAACCAGTTCAAACAAACGCTATTGACGAAACAGTTCGTTTGGAAGATACGCGGATAGCTATCACAGAAGGCATGACAGCCGAAGAAGCCGAACGTGCAAGAATGGCAAGATTAGAGATATCTGACACAATTAGGGAAGCAGTCATGACGACAAATACTGGAAAGAAAGGAGAGGCAGGAACGCTGCCACTGACAGGAACAACATCTACAGCATCGGATACTCTTAATGTATCAAAAGATACGCCACTCAAGGGCGAAATTTCGTCTGGAGTCAAACAACAACCTGATAAGGTTGACTTGAAAGCTACAGCAAGGCCTGGGAAGACAGATGATTCGGAATCCAAATTGAATGCTGTTGATTTACCCCCTGTGACAGAACTCATGTCTGACGGCATCACTGCCGAGGAGGCTGAAAGAATCAGAATGAGAAGGTTGCAAACAGAAGAAGAAAGGGCTTTAAACCCTATGTACGAACCAGTTCAAACAAACGCTATTGACGAAACAGTTCGTTTGGAAGATACGCGGATAGCTATCACAGAAGGCATGACAGCCGAAGAAGCCGAACGTGCAAGAATGGCAAGATTAGAGATATCTGACACAATTAGGGAAGCATTCAAGACGACAAATACTGGAAAGAAAGGAGAGGCAGGAACGCTGAATAGAATGCTAACGGAAGAAGAAAAGGTTTCAAAATCTTTCAACGAACGAGTTGAACCGGAAGTTACGCCGGTGGCAATTGCTGAAGGCATGACAGCCGAAGAAGCTGAGCGTGCAAGAATGGCAAGATATACGTCTACAATAGACGCGACAAAGCAGCAGCTACAGGCCGGTGTCCAGCAAAAGCAGCAGAAACAAAGTAACAAGATATCACAAGTTGGCAATCCTACGGCGTCAACAACTGCGCCCCCACAACCTGTGAGTGAATCTACGAAAGTATCAGAGGTGAGACAGTTGAAGGAGAAAATCGCACTGTTAGAAAGCAAAACTGACGATGCATTAAGTCACATTAGCAATCTTGAAGACAGAGTTGCAGTATTGGATGAAGAGAATATTCAATTGCGTCTAGAGAACAGTGAACTAAGGAAGGAATTTGAGGAGTTGAAGCGGACGATGGAGGAGCGTTTGTCTTTGTTGTTGTCAAAAGAGTTACCCTCTATCAATTAGTCAGTCAATGCAATATAACAATTTCCAACAGCAGCATTTTTCGCTGAAAAAATAATATGAATGGTTTTTGAACAAAATGAAAAACTAGATAAAATATAGGTGCATTTGCTAGAGAGAGAGAGGGAGAGAGAAAGACTTGACCGCATGTTATTAAAAATCAAGGATTTTATGTGAGAATGGTAAATGGTATAAATCAAGAAGAATAGGGATGAACTTGACCAAATAAAAAGATACACACCTAATTCGTTGAGCAATATTGCTTCGATTATTGGTTGTTTATTGGTTGTATTATTTGGTTGAATAGGAGATTGCTTCCTTTACTGTCTGCATTTTCTCCTCTCGTCACCCTCTCCACCATTCTGCGGCATCCAAGCCTTCCTCCTGCCTTGCTCGTCGTCATCCTCTCATTCCTCATCATGATCATGATGGCCACCTCTCTCACTCTTAGCATGTATGGCCGCATCATCTCATCGCCTAAAATCAACAACACCACACTCTCTCTCTCAACGAGTAACAACTAGCAATGATGATGACAATGATGCCATCAGCCTCCTCCACAGCAGCAACATGCCAATATTATCCTCGTTGTCGTTGCCACTGTCTGCGACAACGACACTCTCAACTCGCCATCTTTCTAATCGTTTTACTGCAATGTCCATTGGTATGGACATTTTCATCCATAACATCTTCACGGTTTATTACTCAGCAGCAGAGAATGTCACTGCTTGATACGATACTTCCGCAAAACGAAGATCGACTGACGAAATTGCCCGAGAGGAGGTATGGGGATGATGATGATGATAATATTAACCATAATGAGAGGAATGATGAGTATTACACATCATCATCCTTCAAGCAACAACAGCGTCGTTGGAATGATAGAATATTGAGATTTAGAAGGAGGAATAATAATCGAGAGGGTGTCACATGGCTGTTTGCGTCTAATAGCGATGATAATATCAATAAAGAAGGTGATGATGAGAAGAGTATTAGCAACAACAACGACGACGACGACAATGACATCGCCAATGAAAGTGGTGTATTATCATCATCGCCATCACCGCCAACAGCAATGATTGGTAAAATGGGACGAGATACACCAATCATTGGAAATAAGGGGGGAATGATGATGTCACCACCACCTCTCAAAGGAATGATTGGTAAGGGAGACATCATGTCACCACCATCATCATCGTCTATCATCGGAATGCCAAAAAAGAGTGCCACCACTAAAAGTTGGGGAGGTAAATGGGGTGGTGGTACTGCAAGTAAGGGAGGTGTTGCCAAAGGTAATAATATCAGTGGTAATGGTATTGTCGGCAGTGGTTTTAATAATAATAATAATAGTGGTGGTGGTGGTGGTGGTGTAGTAGTAGTATCTCCTCCATCACTAATGATAAAGGGTACAGTCCCAACAAAGGGGATGGAATCATCATTATCATCATCGTCATCTCGACAACAGCAAACAACATCGCCATCATCACAAGTTCGTGTGGATAATAAATCTCCATCATCATCATCATTTTTGAAAGAGGATGTCAAGAGCTATGTCACGAGTAACACACCACCACCACTACCATCGTCGCAGCCATTGGTGGTAATGACAAATAAAGAGAATGGTGATAGTAGTGTCAATAGTAATGATGGTGATACGAATAGTAGTGGTGATGATGGAATTGTCAATACCAACAATAAAAACAACAACAATGGTAATGAGGAAGCAGCAAAGTATCTAACACTAGCAAAAGAGGCATGGACTAAATTCTTTTCAAATCAAGTTTCTCAAGAGGAGTATGTGAGTATGGCCTTGGATGCTTGGGAGGATGCTTCTTTAGTGAAGAAGTCATCTTCGTCATCACCATCACGAGAGGAGGAGGAAAAGGATACCAAGTTGAACCAAGACAAGTCAAATCAACAACAAGAACAACCTATGATGGCAAATTTAGATCCTCCTTCTTCCATGGATAGAAACGAAGGGGTGAAAAAAGAAGATTATGTTGTTGAAGACATGACAGCAACGAATGATACGAAACGAGGGGGTATAGATGCATCAGGTGGTGGTGGTGGTTCATTCTTTTCTGGATTGAAAAGTTCATTGTTTCCAGGATCATCGAACGAGAAGTCGAGTGGTGGTGGTGGTGGTGGTGGTGGTGGTGGTGGTTTTACTACTACTTCTACTACCACTCCTGTTTCAATGAAAGGAGGAATGAAGGTTAGTTCTTCCATAGCAGAAGAGGAGAACGACGACGATGTGCCATATGGACTTAGGATGATGAAGAAGAAGGAATCCTTGTTGGTATCATCAACCCCACCACCAAAATTATCGTCGTCGTCGTCGTCAGCGATGGATAAGTCACCAACAATACAAACAGGGGGTACTGGTGACGCATTGAAAAATTTTATCAATAGTGTCAAGAGGGACAAGTCGTTGGGGAAGAAGCAGGTGACGAAGACAACAATAACGTCACCGCCGATGAAGTCGTTGGGGGAGAAAAAAGGACGACGTAGGATGAAGAAGAAGGAATCCTTGTTGGTATCATCAATCCCACCATCAAAATTATCGTCGACGTCGTCGTCAGCGATGGATAAGTCACCAACAATACAAACAGGGGGCAATGGTGACGCATTGAAAAATTTTATCAATAGTATCAAGAGGGACAAGTCGGTGGGGAAGAAACAGGTGACGACGACGACAATAACGTCACCGCCGTTGACACTAATGGACAAGGGGATTGCACCACCGCCGATGAAGTCGTTGGGGGAGGAAAAATTTTCACCGCCACTCCCCTTTCTCACACCACCAATAAGCAACAAGGCCGTCATGAAGGGGGAGGAAACGTCATTAAACGGTGGCAACAAATTATCTTCAACACCACCGTCATCGCTGGATAAGGGAGGAGTAAAATTAGGTGTTCAAGGAAAGTTCGCACCTAAGAAGTTGAACACGGTGACGAAGAAGAACTGGCAAGGCAATCGTGGTGGTCTGTCGTTCCTAAAATNCACCTAAGAAGTTGAACACGGTGACGAAGAAGAACTGGCAAGGCAATCGTGGTGGTCTGTCGTTCCTAAAATCGGATAAATTGTCGAAGGAATACAAGGCTGATACGAATTACAACCCGATGAATAAGGGTGTTACTGCCGAAAAAATAATGGGGCTCAAGAGTCGTCGAGCTAGCAAGGCAAAAGTGGAAGATGATGCGGAATCGTCATCAGAAGACGACGAGCGAGAGAATGAGGATAAAGGATTAGAATTGATGCCAAAATTATCCTCCTCCCCACCAGTTGCGACAGCCGTGGAAAAGGCTTCAGCGAGTAGAATAGAAAGATGGAGCAGAGAATCATTCAAAGTAACACTCAAAGGATCCGACTCTTCAACTGTTACCGACACCGGTGTTGATATCGAATCAGTATTTCTGGAGGGCAAAACCACCACAATATCAATTACAGACGCGGGTGGGACGGATGTGGTCAATCCTGGCCGAGCTTTCATACCGGCACCCCGTGCTACTGCGGTTAAGGGTGGTTTTAGCAGTGGTGTGAAATTTGCCTCTACGAAACTTGGATTGAAGGCGGGGATGCCAGCCAAAAAGTTCGGCTCACCGTTGAGTGGCAGCGCTAAAATTTTAGCCTCTAAGAGTTCATTGTTATCGGGATCGACTGGTGCAAAGAAATTCGGCAGTCCAGGTATTGGTGGAATCTTGAATAAGGGAGGTGCGAAGAAAATTGATTTCTCTCTGCTGAAGAAGGGAGGAATAGCACCCTTTCAGAAATCTGGAAATGTCTCGGGCGTTAACGGTGCTCCTAAAATCATGGGTTTGAAGCAACCGATTAATGGCCTGGGTGGGAATGATACATCGAAGTCGTCACTAGTTGGTGCGACAGGTGCGACCAATCCTCTGCTTCCCTTCAAAAAGTCTTCGCCGCCAAAGCTTTTCACAACAACTGAATCTGTTAGGACCGTATCACCTCCAGAGACGGTCAAACCAAATAATACGATCGATACAAAAGAGGATGTCAAAATGGTCGCCAACAACGTAAGAACTCCAATAACTGAAGGTGTGACAGCCGGAGAAGTAGAAGAAGCAAGGCTGGAAAGGATGAACGAGCCGAAGCAGCCAAAAAGTGTGATACCGCCAATTTCGGATGGAATGACGGGCGAAGAAGCTCAAAGAGTTAGGGAGCAAAGGATCGAAGGAAATATCGGGATCGATTTGAAAACTTTACAAACAAAGCTTGAAAAGACGGATGATTCAGAAGCCAAATCGAATCCTGTAGCGTTACCCCATGCGACAGAACTCATGTATGAGGGCATCACTGCTGAGGAGGCTGAAAGAATCAGAATGAGACGGTTGCAAACAGAAGCAGAAAGGCATCTCGACCCTATCGAAGAAACAAATCAACCAAAAAATACGCCGACAGCTATTGAGGATGGCATGACAGCAGAAGGAGCAGAAAAGGCCAGACTGACTAGATTAAAGGTAAAGGACAAAATGATGAGCATCTCGATGCGAGAGAAGCAAGCGGGACTGCCTGGTAAGGGTATGCCCTTCATGAAGAAGGCCCCGAGCTTCTCGATGGAGAAGAAGACTCTGCCTCCACTGCCATTGAAGGGACCGGGACTGGGAGATGGAGATGGAGCCGGTTTGAAGAAGGGCTTGGGCTTGCCTCCTCTGTCCAAAACTAGCTTCGGAGAAGGTGGTGGTGGTGGTGCTGTAAAGAAGGGCTTTCCTGCTGCTCCTCTGCCACTGAAGGGGCCAATGTCAAAAGCATCCGACGATAACGACGAAGGGGATTCAAGTGCAGCAGCTGACGCGAGTGTTTCGAAAGGGCTACCACTACCGCTACCGCTGAAGGGAGGCGTCTCGATGGGAGAGAAACAAGCGGGACTGCCAGGTAAGGGTATTGGTCCTTTTTCTCTTCAGGAGAGCCCCGGTGTTCAGGTTGCCAAGTCAGATTCGCCGCCATCCTCCATTCCTTTGAAATCTTCATCGCCTTTTTCAAAGTCATTAGATCAACGTGTTGGAATCAAAGTTTTGCCTTCTGATTTGGACGAAGACGAAGGAGACTTAACCGATGATTTTTCTGATACCGGAACACGAAGTTTTAGCTCATGGACGTCTACCCCTGATAAAGAACTAGGTAAAGGAGCTGCATTCCTCCCAAAATTTTCTCCACCTCCTAAGAGAGGCGAACCTAAGGATCCAAATGATTTCTCTTGGCTAGAATCAGCAGAAGCTAGAGACGTTGACAAAGTTTCAAGAGATGATGGGACAAACATCGATGACGCTCAAGTGAAAGAAGCAAGGAAGCAGTCTCAGCCAAAAGGTCCTGTGAAGCTCTGGGGTGGAGAATCGTTCCTTGGTACTTCTTCCTCCAGGGTTTACGGACTAGGCTCTGTTCAGTCTCCTGACTCCAGTGATGGGAAAGGCAGTGAAGTAATCAGAGCCAAATCAAGTGAAGCTCCAGCTGCTGGTAAGAATAAAGAGACTGAAAAGTGGGCTAGTGATGATGCAGCTAACGCTCTCAGACTCATGGATGAAATGAACGATTCTAAAACCTCCATGGAAATGCTTATCATCGACGAAAAGAAGGAGTCTCTGATCGCTGAAGAAAAGCGGCTCATTGATGAAAAGGCCAAGATTGCCGCCCTTTTGTATGATACAGAGAAACGACTATCAATCCAACTTGAAAAGTTTGAAAAGGAAAAGGAAATATTGAAAGATGATAGAGCTAGGGCCGATGCTGAAAGATCCGAGGCAGAGAAGAGAATCCAAGAGATCGAGTCAGCTCGCATCCGTGCAGAGAAAGAAGCGGAGCTGTTAGAGCAACGCTTTGCCGAGGAGAAGTCTGCACTTGCAGCTAAACTGTTTGACGCGGAACGATCACGTAGCGATGATGAAAAGCGGCTTGTAGAGGAAAAGACCAAAGTCGCGGCGCTGATCTCTGAAGCTGAGAAGAAGCTAGCAATACAGCTGTCGAAATTTGAGGAGGAGAGACTGAAGATGAACAAAGAAAAGGAAATGGCAGCTGCGGAGAGATCTGAGGCTCAGAAAAGGGTAGAAGAAGCAGATGCAGCTCGCATCAAGGCTGAGAAAGATGCCAAAACGCTCGAGACTCTCTTGTCGGAACAGCAATTGAAGCAGGAGAAATGGATGGAAGAACAAAGGCTACTGATCGAAGAGACGCTGGAGAAGCGCATCGCAGAAGAGAAGGCCAAAATAGATGCTGTTTTGGCGGAAGCGAAAGCGAAGGAAGAAGCTAGAGTTGCAAATGAGCAAAAGCGGTTAATGGAAGCACAGTTGGAGCGACGTTTGGCCGAAGAAAAATCGAAGCTTGATGCCGAAATAGCCGCAACGGAGGAAAAGATTCGGAGAGAACTAGAACTCCTCGAATCCGAAAAGAGTGCACTGGATGAGGGAGCAGAAGAGGAAGAACAAGTACTTGACATTCCCCGTCCAGCAGCCGACCCTCCTCTGGAAGAAGAATTCGCACTTCCTGATTTAGCAAGCATAAAAGATCTACCATCGCTCTCGAGGACTACGACTTCTGACGTCTTGAATACGGATGTGGAAGCATTGGAATTGGTTTCCATGTGCCAAGCTGATTATGATTCAACATATTCCACCGATTCGCCTTCCAGCACAGAGTCATGCCTCCTGCCATCAGATTATCCTTTCGTCTCTCTTCTGCGAGACTCCTCGCCCTACATTGTGAACCATCGCCACTCTACCATCGTCTATCATGTCCCAGGGGACTTGATCAGTGATGTCGAGAAGTTTAGCAGCGTCATGGATGATATCGCATTGACGTGGCTATTTGGAATGAAGATAGTGTTATGCGTCGGATGTAGGACACAGGTATCACAAAGATTGGATAAGTTACAAGGGATGCGATCGAAAATGAAGTCGGGCGTGAGAATCACTACTCCCGAAGCACTGCGAGTACTCGAAGAAGAGGCAGGTTTTTGCCGATTCGAAGTGGAGCGTCAATTGAATCGATGCTTGAGGAACAAAGGTGCCAATTGCAATGTTGTCAGTGGGTGTTTCATCACTGCCAAGCAATATGGTGTGGTGGACGGTGTCGATTATCAACACACAGGCTACCCTAAAACACTTCAAACGGATAGAATACACCGATTCCTATCTAGAAGCGACGTTGTCCTGTTGACTCCTCTCGGTTTCACAGAAGATGGACAAGCATTGAACATCAAATCCGAACAACTGGCCGGATTTACTGCCGGTGCCCTTCAGGCCTCCAAAGTTGTATACTTCTCCACGAAGCCAATGGTCATGCGTGGCAGCAATATTGCCAATCAGCGAATTCAAATGATCCAACGATCGAATGCTCTTCAAATTTTAACTCATCATGGTCTTACGATCAACAGCAAGACTGGTTTCCCCCATTGGAGGAGTGCATCGGCAGCAGCAAAAACTCCCGATGTGCAATCCATGCTATTAAAAATGGGTTGGGCCACGGATGCCATTGACAAGGGCGTGGAAAGAGCTCACATTATCGCCTGTGATGATGGAGCATTGCTTGAAGAATTGTTTACTGCGCGAAGAGGGTATGGAACATGCATAAGTCAGGATGACTATGAGGCACCACATCCAGAAGATCAGAATGATGATTTGATCGCGGAGGAAGTTGGTGCTGGAATGATTGAGTGGTAAAGAGAAAAAAAAGAAGTCCAAGACAAGTACAAAAACCACCATGTACATAAATCATAAGGGGATAAGAATCGAAAATTAAACTTGGATAGTGTCTGTAACATGATAATGTTGTCTCAATTGTCTACCCCATCCTTTAATGTCAAATTGACCAACTCATCCACCCCTCCCAACATAAACTCAAGTTGTGTACCTAAAGCCTGACTCGTTAAAATATTCACAAACCCACCCCCATCATTTTCATCATGGTGTAATAATCCCTCTTCCTCCAACGATAGTTTTGCTTCAGCAATCAAATTTGGAACATCTACTGTAGAATGTTTCCCGGGGCTTAAAAAGTAAGGTACGCAGACGATTTCGGTTACCTTGTCATTGATTATCATGTTTCGCTGTACATAGTTATTGCGAAGGCGAGAGAGAGAGAGAGAGAGAGAGAGGAAAGGTAGGAAGGAATGATAGATGTGCAAAAATTGTGCCAATATAAAGCAACTATCACCAAATAAAATATACTTACAAGAGATGTCAAAATATTCGGCTCTGCAATTTCCATATGAGCAGCCCTAACCACCGTAGCAGTAGTAATAATCTGCCCCCCACCACTACTTGCTGTCGTCGCATCCCGTTGAATAATACTAGCTTCATACGTCTGTGCAATAAAATGCAAGTGTTGATTACTCTCCTCTCTTTTACTGCCGTGATCGATTAGTAAAATTCCAATCGTTTTCGTATTAGCCGTCGCCTGCTGTTGCTGTAATAGGTTTTGCTGTGATGAGGGTGGTGTCGTATTATTATCCGCTTCTATGGGACCAGCGTCAGTTCCGTAGGGGTATGCATGTGGACTTAACAATGGATCAAAGACGGAATCGTTAGATGCTGCTGTTGCTACAGCGCCGTCATTGTCAATAATTGTAAATAATGACGAAGACATGGATGAAAAACCGAACAATGATGCACCACTGCTGCTCTCAAATATCGGATCGATAGCGCCAAAAACGCCACCGCTACTACTACCTTCTTTGGGAGGACCGCTGTCAATTCCATCGGGATAGTCATGAGGTGAATGGAGGAATGGATCGAAGAAGAAGTCGTCGTCATTGATGATATTATTATTATTTGATGATGATGCGGCCACAGCAGCGAAGGATACAGCGACATGATGGCTATGATGATGTGGTGGCGACAAGAAGGAAAATGCAGATGATAATACCCCCCTTTCGTGATGCTGCTGCACCCCCAAGAAGAAGGTCAGGGTCATGATGGTGCTGCTGATCATGGTTAGATAATACAGTCAAAATAATAAATTTTATTTGTTTGGGAACATTATTTCGTGAAAAATGTGATGGAAACTGCATGCACACTACATCACATCATAGATAAAAGTAGATAAATACACCTGCGCATGCGCTGTGTGTCTTTTTTATGTCAGAGAGGTCCGGATCCAACCGGCAGACCTGCGCCTGAAAAGTGTCTCCGCCGCTGCCTCCTTTCCAAACACAACTCTTATAACTCTTGCCGATTGTCATATGGGAGAGAGCGAGCAAACAAGCGTCCGATATGGGATATGGACCGTCCCCCCCCCCCCACACACATTACCCACTACTACTGCGAAATATATATCAGCCAGTAGCAACCACTTGTCGCTCATCCGCCCTGAAAAAGGAAAGCCAAAAAAGAATCGATTTGCGGCAGTTATTATGGACGATGGAGCTTTTGATTTGTCGAAAAAAATCTGAAGGGGGGTCTCGTGTGTGGATTATATTACTTCAAATTGATCAAAACAGGAGGAAGGGGGGCGGACGCGGAGAGAATCATTTATACGTGATGGGCTTTTTTCCGATTGACAAAAAGGCCGATACTTATGGGGGTGTGAGAGTTGCCGTAATCAAAAGTATTGGACATTTATGCGAGAGACAAAGATGGATATTGCTAGCAAAATTCAGATGACTACAGAGCCAAACGTACACATATTATGAATACGAATCATATTTTGAATCCGCTAGGCTTGAGATTATGCTCTGTATCACTCTGGTAACTGGTTTGGTGAGTTATGACCTCTCAGAGAGTTGATGAATAGGCGAAGAGTCAACTTTTCGACGAAGCAGCTAAATGGAAGGATAGTAGTGAAACAGCTAATGCTTATCTCGAGTTGGTTCCTCAGGAAGAAATTAACAATATCTTCAACAAGGGGAGTTCATTCAATGAGCAGCAGAGTATGATAAGCAACTTAAGAAAAAGGCACAGCATGACCCAGACAAGAATGGAGAAGATGACTTTTGATACTGGCGAGAGCGTTCGATTCCATGGCCATCTCACGTTAGCTCGAGGTATCTTTGCCACTCGGGAAGATTCTGTTACAGGCGGCCTTTGACCAAGTGGACTGGATGAACTGTCAATTCGGCGCTGTGTGAGGATTTCCCAAGTCTGTTTCAACTCTACATTTGCAAACAGGTCCATGATATTGCCGGGACGAACTCCAGATTTATAAATATGATCGTTCGCACAAACCCTTGTGTCCTTCCTGTTTCCACGAAAACTTGTGCTCACATATTGATGTGTGATCACGAGGACAGGGTGAAGTGTTTTCAGATGTCGGCGGACAACCTAAACTCCTGGCTACGCTCAGTGGGGACATGTGAAGCGTTGGAAAAGTGCATTATGCTCTACGTCAAGTCCAGGAATTTACAACGTTGCATGGATTGCACTGCTGGAGATCTGAATAAATTGGCTCGTTCGGAGGATAAGATTGGATGGAGACGATTTATATGGAAGGCATGATATCGAAGGAGTTCTGTAGGATTCAAGATACTCATAGTAGTATGGGAGGGAGTTATATCAGGAGCAAAATGGGCTTGAGGCATCTAGGTGAAACCGGTGGAAGTGACTCATCGACAGTTGACAGTGGCTAGGAAGGAACTTTTTGCAACAAAAACACACACTTGTGATCAACACACAACTTTTTAATTTCATCATCTGGTAATTCACAACCTTCACGCTTGTATTCGATGAATAGCTCAGCAATTCATCGAAAATGACGGTACATTTGTAACTACCTTCAATATATCTTGTCCAGTCAAAATGCCACCGTGGCACAGCTGAATCGCTACACAGCCTTTTTGAGAGTTTATGTTTGAAGTATACATAGAAGAAGTTTATTCCAGATCAAGTTATTTTGCATTCTTGCCGTCCTTCCTTCTGCGTTCTGAACGCATAGAAGTCAGCCTTCTGCTGTTCAGATGGGTTCATTGATGATGATGCCTGCGCTGTGACTTCAGTCGTCTCCGTCGATGATGATGTTCTGCTGCTGCTGTTTTTTTTCTTAACTCAACCCATCCAATGCGTCCATTGCGGCTTCGTACAAGTCCTTTTCCCTGATGATTATAGCAATAATACCTTCACATGTGTGTTGCGGAGTAGTCCCCGTTCAAGTGAACGTGGCGCCTGCGAGCGCGCAACGAGCCATCTTATTTAGTTAATACCGAACGTGTTCTCTGTCTGTTACCAAATTTTACTTGGCCTTTGTCCCCAATGCGTAGCGCAGAATAACTCAGATTAACGCTTCAACTTTTCATCGATTGCAGTGACTGAACAAAGTCATCCACTCACGTACCATATGCTTTAAGAATATTTTCGTTGGTAAAGTGTCTCATCCGCGTTGAGATATTTGCTGTTCAGGTCTATACTTTCCATGCTTTACACCCCATTCATTTTCTGCCCTACAAATTATTTATTCCTCCGAAAGATTGATCTGAGCTTGCTTTTCAATCCACCTTTGTTGTTCTTCTTCTTACGCTCTTTTGGCAAAATAGTCGAAGCCTCCAACTTTCGTCTTGCTGCAGAAGCTTCATCGATAGCTGCCAATCTGTCTTTGATTTCTTTTTCTTTCTGGGCAAAAACTATAACTTTTGCTTCTAGTT
>JALLBJ010000500.1:0-19265 GCA_036940105.1 Skeletonema potamos | reverse complement strand
TTTAGATGCTACAGTTAGGGTTTGTTTGGGGTGACAGGACAGACCGCATCATCAGAATCTCCCGGTGGGTCAGCCTCAACCATCCCGTCCTGGCGCTGCATGCCATGGCACAAACATGGTAAGTATGGTACCTCTCTCTCTAGATACCTACCTCTCCTGAGACGGCCCCATCAGCAAGCCCCAATCCACCTCACCATAAAATCGCATCAGTCCTCCAGCACCTCCGTCCAGCAGCATACACGATGGGCAAGCTAAGCGTTTGGGTTTAGCTCTTTTTACCATACTCCTGCAGCAGAAGAACCACCGCGAGCAAGATGATGCTGCCGATGATGTCTGTGGTAACCGCCGCGGCTGGAGCGGCCGTAGTCGTGCTATCAGGTGCATCGATATCTAACATGTACGAAATGTATACCCTTGTCCGTTATCACAACAAAAAGCTATTATTACCGCCAACACCAGCAGGATCTGATGACATGACGACGAGAGCAGCAAACTGGAAATCGATAGATGAAGCTATACATCAGTTAAATACAATGAATCGTGGGGATTTAATTTCGCTTTATTTGGATTGTGAGCACCCAAATGTTAACGACTTGGCAGTTACATGTAATCAAGCAGGCGAAGATAACTGGGTGTATGACGGCTATTTATTGTCAAATGGCCCGATATTGGTGAGAGGAACAAAGACATAGGAAAACGATCACTTGCATTTTCTAACGAAATCGACATTGCTATCTTCATTCCTGCAGACGACTGTTACCAACTTTATCACAAACAAAATGTTTGGAAGGGGGTTGAAATGGAAGGGGAAAGCATACTTCTCTTCGAATAGCTCTGTTTGTATTGGAAAGAACAGGTTCTGTCTAAAACAGAATAGAGAATCTTCAATTGTATTCGACAGAACATTCGACTACTACATCGGACAATCTGCATTGTGCTCAACATCATCTCTCATCAATCGATATTCCCCACACTGCAGTAAGTGGTCTCCCTTGTCGCTCATATGGAGAGGTATGGTGGACGAGTTACGAGTGATTCCACTATCATTAGCGGTGCCATGTAATGATGTAAGTAGTGACCAAACTAAGAAAGAACTCAACAACAAGGCGATGCTACTCATCGGGATGGGCTACTTCACTTGGAGTGGAGGCGCTTGGAATTCAGCTCCTTTTTGTCTCGTAGCAAAGAGAGGGAAATAGAACTAGTTGAGTGCACTTGACATCATGAACATAAAAGTAAGTATACTCAATCTTAGACTGCCCATACTTTCTTCGCAACTGATAATCTAATCAGTGTGTAGGAATAAATAACATCCCTCGTCAAAACGCGACTGGTATGTTTCGATTAGATCAGCCATCGTGCAGTGGCGGTTCTCTAGACTCAAGAGTGCGATAGATGGAAGAACCTACGGCGGCGTGAAAAGGGACACAAAATGACTACTATCGCCCACGGGACCACAAACGTGACACGATTCGTTAATGAACGGCACCAATGTAATCTTTTGTAGGCTGGAATCCATACACAAATCAGCACTCAGACATGATGACTCACGCTCCCCGGCCCTCGTTGTCGGCCGATTCCTTTCCTCATCCCTTACAAATAATGGCTCACGGACCGCAACGGAGGACCACACTCCTCAGTCATGTGCACATAATAATTTCAGATTTAATCAACAACCACCATGCCCAATTATTCAAGAAAACAGAGCAACGATCTAGCCGCATCCATGCGGCTGGCGGAGTTGAGAGAATTGCAAAGTCACCTATCTTCATTGATTCAAGATGGAAACGATGAACTGTCTGATTCTGGATTAGACAGCTCAATGCACTCAAGCGCATCACTGCCCCTTGGTGTTATAGAGTCTGGTTTGGCGATCTCGTCAGCGCAACTCTCCGGTAGCAGGTCATCATTTTCAAAAGTAGGAACAAAGACAACCACTACGCCGCGATATTCAAGAAGAGCCAGCAACGATCTCGCCGCATCCCTGAGGCTTGAAGAGTTGCGCCTGCTGCAAAGTCAGCTTTCCTCAGTAATGCAGGATGAAAATAATGAATTATCTGCATCTGGGTTAGACAACTCAAATCACTCTATTGCATCGCAAATTAGTATCGACAAGAGCGCTTCTGGCGTTGACGCTCGCATATATCATGGATCTGATTCAGAGCATGATATAGAGTCTGATGGCATGCCTTCGGTTTACAAGCCATTGCATTGTGGGTCGAGTAAAAATCTCACTCGGGTCACTTCATCGCAAACACTAGTCACGATGACATGTCATTCGACCGCATCTTCTGATGACACCAAAAGCGATGACTCCGCTAGCAACATCAACATCAATCAAACTGCAGCTGGGCCCAAATTACTTCGTCAAAGCTGGGTTGCCCGCTCCAAAACTTTCTCTCGGTCAAAGAGCAGTGACCTTTCAAAGAGCAATGATAGTCAATTATCTGTTTCACGCCGCTCCTCCATCTTTGCGCAGATGAGAAGCAAGAAGGAGACCTCTATCGATGATCTAGAGAAGCAGTCGCTTACTGGTCAATTGCCAAACTACGATTTTCTCACTGACAGTGATAAGGAGAGGAGCAGTTTGAAAGCAAATCATCATTGGTGGCATGGAGTTTTTGTCCTCTCTCTGCTAAGTATGGTAGCATGCATCATCACGCTGTGGGCTCCTTATCCCATCGGCGCTCGAATGCCATCATCTGAAATTGCTAAAATGCCTTGGAGCAATGGCTGCATTGGAACAGTGAAAACTTGTATCTGTCCTCGAGAAACAATCTGTGCAGATGATCTATTGTCGATGATCTTCTTGACAGTTGCCAGGGCTTCTGCTTGGTTTGACTACCCTCTCTACATGCTTTTATTCCTGAGCAAGTGCTCCAATCTCAATAATTTTTTACAATCTACTGCGGCAAGGTGCTGGGTCAACTTTAGTGACTCACATAAGGTTCACAGTCTGTTCGGGTGCATCGTGGCGATTGAAACTACAAGTCACAGTTTCTTTCACTTGCTGCGATGGGCTCGACGTAGCAATGACATTCAGCTTTTGTGGACTACTAAAACTGGCATCACTGGTCTAATAGCCTTTTCGCTGACACCTTTGATTGCGCTGCCGATGGCTGTTCCCTGTTTGAAAAAGAGGATGACGTTTGAGAGGAGAAAGGGTAAGACGTTCAAATATTGTTGCACTTACTTATGTCTACAACCTCAGTTTTTGCTCAGTCACATTCTCACGATAATGCTCTTGCCTCTTTTCTTTACTAGCCCTTCACTATCTTGCAATTTTGTGGGGGGTTGCGCTCATGTGTCATGCTTCTCAGCGTATCTTTTGGCTGATTGGCATGCCTTTGTTCATCTATGTGGCCGATTACATCGTAGGAAGCTTGTTCAAGTGTCACCTCGTAGAGAGCGCACACTTCCAGAGGCTTGGTGACTCGTCTTGCCTGATTGAGTTTGACAACCCATCAGGCTTCGGCAAAACAAACTCGGCGTATGTTTATTTAATGCTGCCTTGGATATCCAAGTACCAGTTCCACGCATTTACTGTGTTCCCTGGGAACAAACCAAACCACTCTTCAATCTGCATCCACAAATGTGGCGACTGGACAGGGGAGCTGATGAAACAAATTTCAATCCCTGCTCACAAGCCGTGCTTCATTGTGGGCCCGTTTCTGTCGCCATTCTCATCGCCAGCCATGGACAGTGAGTTCCTCGTTGCTGTGGCTTCAGGAATTGGCGTGACTCCAGCAATCTCGCTCATCAAACAATATTCTTGCACAAGCAGACGTCTCAATCTAGTGTGGATATGCCGAGACGCTGGGTTAATTGAGCATTTCTTGCAGAACGTGGAGTTTGGCAGCGATGGTTACTCTCTTATTTACTACACTGGAAAGCGATCAATTATTCTACCCGAGAAAAAATTGCCCAGCAATGTCTTCTTGTTCAACGGCCGACCAAACCTAGAGAGAGTTATATCCGGGATCATCCACAGCATCGTCAGCGGGGAAGGCCTCCCTGAAGAACTGAGCAAGAAAGTTATCACAAATACACCTGCCGAGATGAGGACACGGTTACTCGTGGAGAAGGCACTTTCGGTGTACTCGGTGGATCAACTCTTTGACTATACGCTGAAGGCTTCAAATTATTACATTGAAAATCAGGAGCCACTTACAAATGAAATCAATTACCAAGGAGTGTTATCTACGATGAGACATCTGCTAGCAAACGATTGTAAGGTTGACGCCATCACTAGGATTTTTGAACAAGTAGATGCTGACGGCAATTGTCGTCTAAATCGAGCACAGTTTGAGGACTTCATGAATCTAATGCTTGAAGGGAATAGCAACGAAGAGATGCAGAATGTCAAACGAGGCTTGGAGAAAATGAGCACTGCAAGATGCTTGTTTCAGTCTATGCAAAAAGAGACATCGTCATCGAAGGATGAGTTTGGGATTAAAAAACATCTCCACTGTGGCGAGGGAAAGTATTCTGCTAAGAATTGGAGTTTGCTTTATTGTGGAGGGTCTGCACCTGTTCTTTCACGGTTGAAGGATTATAAGAACAAGTTTGGCATCAATTTATCAGTCGAGAAGTTCGATTGGTAGGTCACTTGATAAGTAAAAAGCATTGGTGTAGAAATACTAGATATGACTACAATAAGTAACACAAATTGGGCAACATTATTTTCTCTCCCACGAGACGTACCTGTACTCCGGTACCAACCTCGTTTGTCTCGCACGCACGCACGGTCATGCATGAAGAAGAGAGACAACACCCACAAACAAACCTATGTTGTATCCAGCCACTCCGCCACATCCCCATCAAGGCGGATAATGGCGGAATGGATTATATTATCTACCATAGGGCGGGTAAATACTTGACAAAAAGAATCAGAAGAAACCACTTCATCGGAAATCCCCATGCCACTCTCACTATGCACAAGATTTCGGTGCTAATTTGTTGTCTTCTTGTGAATATGTCTTGTGCATTTGTCGGACCTAGAAAGAGGCATGCTATTGTAGCGTTATCGTTTGACAGGAGAGGCAAAAGAGCTCGTAATTCTTCACCGATTTCCAAGAAACTAAGTCACACGATTCCTCCTCTTGAAGGAGTTGTTGGCGCTCCACCGCTGCCAGTTCTGACTACCAAGGATCCTCGAATTATCGAGCGTTGGCTTGAGGAAAATGTTCCAGCGTTTAGTAGCGGTGACAAGAATACATACTCAATAATAGGGTTTGATCAAGAACAAATTTCTAAGCCACCTTGGAAGCCAGAGAGGGCGGCACTTCCCGACGGGCCTGCCACTGTCCAACTCTCTACTCCAACATCGTGTCTGATTATTCAGCTGTCATGCTGTGGAGATGGAAGTGCCCTTCATGCTCCAGAAGCTTTGCGTGAAGTCATTAATAATGAGCGAATAATCAAAGTCGGTGTTGGCATTGATGATGATGCACTTGAATTATATAGATGGTCAAAAAAGAGTGTTGTAGGCGAAGGTGGGGATGCGAGTTCACAACAACTGCAACAACATGAAGCACAATTATTTGAGCTGAAGTCTCGATTCGACCTTGGTTGTTTGCTTCCACACAAGAATCCCTCTAGTAGAGCAGGCGTCAAAGAGCTTGGGGAAGCAATCCTTGGTGTCGCCTTATTGAAGAGCAAGAGAATTGCGTACGTCTGTGTCAGGTGATTATTTGAGGCTGCAGTGAATATTTTATTTATACTGATAAATTACACTCTCTCTTTTGTTTTCAGAATGTCAAACTGGGGGGTGAGGTATCTTTCAGACGAGCAAATTGCGTATGCCGCCAGAGATGCATGGGTAGCTGCTGCCATCATTGAAAGACTGCAGAAGAGTAACGAAGAAGTCTTCGGGAATGATTCGTTGATGGAAATGGATTTCATGAGGAATCAAACACCGTTGAAAGATATGGACGAGAGAGTTAGGGAAAAGAAGATACTGAAGGACGCGTTGAAGGCTCTAAAGAACGAGGAAAGAGATGGTGTTGGTGTGGAAAATAAAGAGCAACATGAGGAGAGGAAACGAGAGTTGTACGGATTGATTGCTGAGCTCAAGGGTGATCAGCCTCCAACATTTCCTGAAGAGGTTTTCAAGTTGCCATTTTACTAAACATTAATTATCTCAAACAAAATATTTACACTACACCTATGCTGCCAAGGTCGACAATCACTGGACCAGCAATTATATCTGGCCAGGCGTCTTTCCAAGTCCGATGCATTTCCTGTGCATGTTCAGGATGCGATTCGTTGAATTCATGTGGAGCTTCCGCGAAACAAACGATGACTGAATCAACTGCAGACGACAGCAAACCCATGAATAATCCACTCAAAACGATTCCGATCACAAACCCGATGAAGAATCCAAAGCCCAACCATCCTTGCTTCGATTCAAACTCATCAACCAAAAATGTCACGAACAACGTGCAAAGTCCAGTTAAGCTACCTATAGTAAAGGTCATGATGCCAAGTAGACGGTTTGTCAAGTTGTCTGCGATTATGACGTCCCAACCACGTTGTTTGAACAGGTTCATGACGCGTTTGCCTGCCTCCAAGTAGTCGTACCCGTAGAGTCCCACATACACGTACGCCCACTTATTGAAGAATTGAACCAACGTTTCAATATAAGACAGGATGCACGCTGCGATGCATCTTAGGATGCCAGCGTTACGATCGTTGTTTGCATTGTGAAGTGTGTTTCTGATCAATTGTAGTACAGCTACAATAAGCGATCCGAAAGCTATTGATCCCAGAGAGTATGTTGATGCTCGGGTGGCAGAGCCCCTCACTGCTGTAGAGCAGAAAGATGCTGCTTCAGTGGGTACAAACCACCAGTGGCCTACCACACCCGACACCGTGGCCCGGACAATATTCCGAAGGACTTCGTGAGTCCAATAAAACGAGAGTAAGAAAATGCAAGCCACAAATACCCCAAGAGGAGAGAGACCTTCTTCACCAGTGTTGTCTTTCATTGCGTCAAGACTCATTGTGAACATGAAAGCAAACGCCCAGCTCAAGAAATATGCTACTAGTCCAATCATGCTGCCAATAGCAACCAATCCAAGTCCAAGGTTGTTCTTGAGCACACTAATGCTGCATTTAAGATTTGAAGCCGCATATGGAATTCTATTCTTTACCTGCCTCAGATAGCCGACGAGGCAAACAGTGAAAATACCGTATATTATACCAACTGGTGGAGCAACGAATATAGATGACATAGCAACAAGACCACACAGAATGATACAAAGCCAAAGAGATGCAGTAATCATTCCGACAGCGTTTTTGGACATGATGGTCATAGAGAACAGTGAGAGTGCTGTTGCCACAAGCACGGAGACCCCGATAATAAAAGTCCAAAATACAACATCTGGTTCAGTCTTCTCTTGTGATCCGTCATTATTACCATAAGTATTATTGCTGGCTGCAGAAACAGAATCCCCAGAAAATGATCCTGCCCACGATGAGGGTGCCACGACTATTGATGTGGTTATTACGGCAAAGAACTGCACCAAAAAGGCGACAGCGAACCACTTATCCCTCATAACAGCAGGCTGTGCTTCCCCTTTTTCCCATGTGATGGAGATTCTATCAGCGTATGGCTCGCTGCCCTTTTGGCTTGGTTGCGGCTGTGCGTCAAACGCCATCGTCACTGGAGCTGCTACGGGGATGTCCACAACAGCCGTATCACAAGCCACGTCCGCTTCGGCAGTTTGGACGAGCTCATATTTACTGGAGTTGTCCATGATTATTTTCTTCCGTACATTAAATCAGCAGCACTTGTCGGGTCCGTTCGTTTTGGTGTTGTTGGTGTGTTCGCGTTCCGGCGGATTCTGTCGTGAACCGCTGATCTCATTGGGAGTGGGGAGTATTTTCCCAAGACACCATCACCCTAAGTATCTAGTGGAAACAAATAATCTACCGTCGCTCTCTAGTATTGCACTGAGTATGGATACAAAAGAACATCCCTTGTAAAACAAATACTTAATGTTGCCTAACAATTTAATGTCTGTTTGATTTTTTCTATGTAAAATAATGTACGAAAAAGATAATACATTTCTTGCCCCCCACAATAAACATGCACCGCAATTAAACGCAATTAAACCTTGGCTCTCTTTGACTCCGTAACCATTCCATCCATTCCATCCATACCATCACTGGTAGAACCACCTTTCCTTGCGTTTCCCCCACCAGCTTTTGCTGAACCATTCTGTTGTTTCGGACTCCTCTTCCTTGCAGTGAGCGTAGCACAATGCCTACTTGCCACTTCCTCCTCACTCATGAATCTCTGACGATCATCATCTTCCATCTTCATGTATTTCTCACGCAGGGATGCAGGTCCAGACTCCCAGTCCTGGATGAGACGGGAATTCATGAGAGTTGTTAGACGGTATAGTTCATTCTCTTTATTGCCGGCCAATGATTTTGATGATTGTTTGCACTCTTCCTCACATTGTGCCCTCACAGCATCGAAACGATCATTTGCATAAAAGAAAAAATCTTGCTTCATTGGCTCCACTTGAATCTCCTCTTCCACAGCAGCAGCGAATTCTTTGGCAGATGACGAAGTGTTGAGAGTTGGTGCATTGATATTTTTGCGTGACTGTTGTTGTTTTGTTGAAGATGTTTTCTTAGACGCATTAGAGGCGGCAGCTTGTGTCGATGTTGGTAAATTCGGCACACAGTCGGAATCGTTGCTTTCTTTGGGTGTCACCAACGGAGGTGATAGCTGTGAGTGATGAAGCGGTGGTGCACTTCGTTTCTTTGCGTCATGGTGATTCTGAGGGCTGGGAAATTGCTGCTGCGGTGGTGGCGGTGGTGGTACTCCGTCATGATGGTGTTGGAGTTGTTGCTGCTGATGGTAATGCCACGAAGGAGCGTGTGCATATCCATGATGCGGAGCACCACGTGAAGGGGGTTCGTTCGGCGGTGGGGCAAAGTGAGGGTGCTGATGATTGTCCATAGATGGGCGGTGTTGTTCAGCCCCGTGGTGGGGAGGTTTAGGATAACCACTAGTAGCAGCAGAGCCTCGGCCATAATACTTTTGGAACGTTTCGGTGGTCATCGATGGAGCCTGAGGAGGTGCCGTTGAAGAGTTGTGAGCTTCCGACATGATTTTTTGTTTGTTCGTTTGTTTATGTGTTGTAGTAGTCTTTTGATTTTGGATTATGTGCAAGGTGCTGGTAGGCTACCTCGCAGCTGGTGATCAATGATGCCAACGAAGGATGATTACGATGGGATAGTCGTGTTGCGAGATGGTAACTTCTTCCCACATCATCGTCGTTGCGTTATTGCTCGTTGCTCATAAACGATGCGTTGAGTTTTGTTTTTGTCGCTACATACATAAGTACTTAGGTACTTAAATCATAAAGTACCAGTACTCTACACTCTCTACGGTAGATGTAAGGTAAGTTATGTACGACGTAAGTACGTTCTGTTGACTGAAATACAAACTAAGAACTTGTTTAATGGTGATTGCATCTTCTCGTGGAGATCTAGATCAATGTCTTATTGTAAAAAGTCAGTCACTTTATGATTGTATTGTCGATTTACGCCCTGATGCGCTAGTGCACGTGGTTAGTGTATGTTTCTAGTGATTGATTGCTGATGATGACTTCGGAAGATGGAATGTCGCGACGGGGGGATCTGTGGCTTTGGAAGATTGAAAGGTGTGGGGCAAAATTTTCAAGAGAACCAATATATGACGTACGCATTTTAACAGGCATTCAACATCACAAACTGGCGGCAAGCATACATTTTACCATTACTAATTCAAAGATCCTGACGTCTGTGCCTGTGAAAAAGCAAAAGCAAACGAAGAATGCAGATTCCGATGCCGCTGCGACAGATGGCTTCAATAATGAATACTTTCTCTACATTGCGATTGTTTTGCTGCTGTTGTAGGTTCTGACAAAGCAATAACGGCATGTTGGAGTGGATGGAGGTGGTGGCGTGGCTCTCGAGTTGATGGGAAGGAAGTCACACTTTCGCGTGAGAATTGAAAAATGCTCCAAATCAGCTGTTGAGAACGAAAAGTTATCTTCTACCTAAGTAGCATCTACGGGACCTATACTACCTGACAGGAGTACCGGAGCTGTGCCGGAGCAGATGGCCGGCGCAGCTGCCGAATCCTATAAGACACCAGGGCCATCTGCCTTCTTACGATATATTTCCTGCCGTGTGCCTTCTTAATATTTTTTGTACCACTTTCACTTGCTTTTTGCACTTCGTAGCAACTAAGCCAACCCACCCAAATAGTGCACAGATGAGATGATGGAGTTCACTACTTGGTCAATGCCAAATCCTCCCCCGGCTTCTGCTGCAGCAGCGACAGCCGCTGCCAACTCTGTCTATGCCGTCGTCACACCCACCGGCGATGAATTTGAATTGTTGCACACCCATCATCACAATGACAATAGCGTCTTTCTTGAAAGTGCGGTCGGGGCGGTGTCTGCGGCTCGACCCGCTGCCGCTGCTGGTGGTAATAACACTACATTCCCATGTTGTGAATATTATCCCTCTTCATTTCCTTCTTCGACGAAGTTTACGTCGCCATATTATGGAGCCAGCTACGACCATCCCTTCTCGTCTTTGGTGCCGGGTTATCATCATACTACGGCCGACCATCATGACTACGATGGAAGTGAAAAGATGGAGGCGGCACAAGCACTTTGCTTCATGAAGAATCTCGACACGGGATGCCCTCCTCAACAACGTGGCACTGTCGTCGATGTGGCAATGAAAATGATGTCTTCTGAAAAGAATGAACAATTTCATAATGAACAAGAGGGAGCATTGTTGAGGAGTCTTGATGTTACGGAAGAGTCTCCTACGTCTGACAATCTCATCATATCAAACTCGCTTGTACATCCCGATCGTCTTGCCATCGATGATGATGTGGATGAAGTCAACAAACTTCACCAGTACGTGAGAAAGGAGTTGCTTGAAATCTTTGTTGTGCCTCAAACTTCAGGCTCCGATACTGAGGAGGAGGAGGAGGAGGAGGAGGAGGATGATGAAGATTTCCGTGTTACCAAGAAGTCTAGGAGAAATAATCAACCCCCAAGTCGTCTTCCCACTACCAGAGCTGCTGCTGCTCGTCGAGAATCATTTGCTTCTGCCACGGCGAGTATGTCCGAGTCTGCAATCGCCGCTGCTTCTTCCACCCAGAGGCATTACCCTGGCCGAGTAGGCTTCCGCTGTGTCCACTGTGCCGACTGTCGACGCAAATCTGCATCCAAAGCAGCATTCTTTCCCCTTCGCCTCACAAACATTTACCGGGAGGTATGTGCCTGGCAGAGAATCCACTTCAAGACTTGTCCCATGGTCCCTGAAAGTGTGAGAGAGAAGTATGATCACTACAAGATGATTGATACTTCTCGTGGGAAAGTTAGGTATTGGGAGAGTTCGGCCAAGAAGATTGGACTTCAGAACAATCCTGACAGGTATGTGAAGTGAAGTTTTTATTTGTCTTACATGTCTTACGTCTTTGGCTGACATGACATCTTCATTTTTAGGTACGACGGTATCATTTTTGCCAATACGGCGTGGAGGGGTTAGACCTCTTCACAACCTTCGCACGCATTCAGTCCTCAAATTCCTTTAGAAAAACATATCAGTATCCGCATTTTGAAGAAAATTTCGTCCGGTCTATTCATGAGACCTCCACAAATGGTTTCTTCCGTGCATTCGCCAGCTAATAGCGCGCAGCTATTTAGTAGAATAAACTTTCGCTTGCCTTCAGACAGGGCCTTTATCATTGCCCATCAACGGTCATTTGATACCAATTTTTACATATGCTATAAAAAGATAACAAATACATACACATTTCCTTTCAATACACCCGGCGTTCTGTCATTTCCCATTTTCGTCCAATGGCTTCTTGGCTACGGGTGAAACGGGATTGTCGTGCCAAGATTTGCCGTGTCCAAGTTCATCTTCCAGCAAAATTTGCCCCATTTCCTTGTGTCTCTCCAAGGAGTAACCATCAAGTGTGTAAGCGATAGGTATACGGCCCTCAAATTCTTCCAACCTTGTTGGTAGTGTTTTGTGCTTGTTAGACGTTAAATTCCGGTTCAAAACACAATCTACGAAAAGGTCCAAATCGGGATGTATCTCGCTAATGGTCATGTTGTCAGCTTCCGGCACGGGATGTCCGTATGTCCTGTATTTATTTCTCAGTTGTCGTGTGGTGTCGAAGAAGTTATGAAAATGAAATCCAGTGTGACCCATTTTAAACCGTAGGTAACTGACGTTCTCAAAAACGAATTTGTGCCCTCCTTGGTCTCTTCGGAAGTCAGCCGCATTCCACAAAGGGTACGTTGTCTTTTCTTTCGGCCAGCCAGAATAGTTGCCTATCTTTGTAAACTGTGTTTTCCTCCACGCTAATGGTCGATGTCTCTTGTCATCTGTTAACTTGAATGAATCGTCGCCAATTCCGTCTATACATTTTCCCAATATGATATCAGGATGCATCCACTTCCTCGTCACAGTCATGCATTCAGGACTTCCTTCGAATACCATAGATGCAACTGCTACTTTGGGAGTATCACAATTCTCTGTTTCTGCATCAAACTGGGGGAAATCACACGACTGAACGGCCCGTAGAAAGTCCCGTGACACCGTTTCATCGGCGTCGGTCAGTATGCCGACATCATCTGGTGTCATCCCAGCCTTTATCCACAATTTGATGATCCTATCACGTTGCATATGCTCTCGGATGAGTCCCAAGCCATCTACCTTTTCTTCGTGGCTAAAGTGTTCAAGGAGTATCTCCGTCTCTGGCCCAAACAAATTGCTCTCCACAAGTAAATTGTGATCAAGAGTGTCCTTAACAAATCGTGACTTGCGTGGAACACCTGTTTGAGTTCGATTGCTTTCAACAAACGCCACAGCAGTGTAAACGCCATATGTTTCGATTGCAATAGTCGCAAGCGTGTGCCAACTATCATCGGCAATAAGAGATCCCATGAAAACCCTCCTCCTTTTTCTCCCCGTATATGTTGTTGTGTTGCTATCATAATTTTGCCAAACGAAGTATCTGTCGCATCTTTCTTTTTCGAACTCAGGAACAAGCTCCTCATCCCAAACTGGTCGTTTTTGCAACGCACTCATCAGAAGTGTGCGGCCAGAATCTCCAATATCAGGAGGAATGTCCCCATCGTATGTGTATTCTCCATCGATAGAGTAACGCACATGGCCGCCACTTTGTGCTGCTCCGAAATTGTTATTGAGCATCGTAGAGATGCGCAAAGAATGATGGTAGGGATGATGCTGCACTTCGTCACGAACAATATATTGATGTAGAATGAAAGGTACAGCTGTGATGAGAAGGATAGCTACACCGAGTATTTTTTCATTGAATGAAAAAATGGTCCTCCTCCCCCTCCTCCCCAAAGCGCCGCCACTCATTTCTTTCTAAATGGATGAAGTATAGCCTCATCTACCCGTACCCAACCAGCAGCCAGCAAGTCCACCATACCAGCCACTGCCACCCGCAACTCACGCCACAACACTATCACAGTTTGCGTGATGCGAGCGGAAGGCGGGCTTCGTGTGACAAGTGACATAACACAACAGGTAGAGTAAGCATCCCACTTTTCAAGTGACATCATGATGACGTGTTGGTAGCTGACAAAAAAAACAATGCAACTCTAATAGATTCTTTATTGCTACAACATCAAGTGGCAAGCGCAAGCAGCTGGCTTACAAAAACGTGATACTGTTCTGCTAAAGAAGTATTAATCTTGTATCAACCATGACGTCCGAGAATTGCAGCAGACTGCAACTATTGAGTTTGATGGCATTCTCCTTCGTGGTGGTCGATGGATTTCAGCAGCTGCTCTTTCCGGGGAGGTCAGCTCGATCGATTTCGAAGCAACAAAGAAGTTCACTGCTGTGCATGGGATTTCTCGACAACATATTCAAAGACGCCTTTTCAAATGATCCAAGTCTATCCAAAGAAGATGGCGTGAAGGGATCAATCGAAGGGCCGAACGATGCCATGAATGAAAATTTTGGATTAATTGGTGGACCACAACAACCTCAGCAGACGGAAGTTCAGAAACGTTGGATTGAATCACAACTCCAACAACAGCAACAAGACGTGCAACAACGTCGACAGCAGCAATCTCCAGCTTTGGTGAAGACAGCTAAAGGTGCACCGCTGAATGCTCGAGTTCTTATTGACACGAGTTGGGAATTGCGGCTTTTTCTCACGGGTGTTCCCGATCGTGATCCATCTAACGATCTCTATGGGAGCAAATCCAATGTATCACTTCGTGATCGACAATTAGGCTTGGGTGTCTCACTGCCAAATGAGCCTACAGCAACGGTTCAAATTCAATTGTTGGAAGATGGAGCCGTGGCAATTTGTGGCGGATCTGCTACTGACTCTGACGATGAATGTCTAGTTGACGAGGTTTGCTCGACAGATATTCCTGGACAGTGGAAACTAAGTGATGATGGTAAAACTATCCGTATTGGCATCCCACTGAGGGGATATCGTAGGACTATTACGACCACTGGAACAATTCAAAATGTATTTTGGACTAAGGGTGAGCCAGTCACATCAAAGACCTCAAGCACCTACAGCATACCGGAGGGCTTTGTTTATGGTGACATAAGCGTTGGGTACGGTGACGAGCCTGGAAAGTTGGTCATGATGGATGAAAAGTCGACGTCGCCTGTCACGGGAAGGAATGTAATCCCTGGTGGTCTGCTTAGGGTAGAAAAAAAGACTGGTTTGCTGGGAGCATCGTCAACTTTAGTCCCATGTGGTAGATTCTCTGGAAGAATGACTTGTAGGAATTAACTATACGACCATAGTATCATCATATTATATTATTGTCACAGTAGCAGGCTTGAACATTAAATTTTCGATTTCTTCTTCTTCTCCCTGTTTGTGTCTGCTTCTTCGTCTGATGAGTGTTTCCTTTTTTTCTTCTCTTTGCTACTCTTCTTCGACTTTTTTCTCTCGTTTGATTCTTCATAGTCATTGTCTGCCACTTTCACTTCTGTTGATGAGTCTGTAACTTCTGCTGCGGGCGTTGCCACCCACTCTCTGGGTTGTTTGTAAAAGTCAGCCTTGACACCAAAAATAGCAGCCATATCTGCTGCACTTTTGTTTTTTATATCCTTTGCCTCGCGCATCTTCCGTGCATGTCCAGCCTGCACCTTGTTTTGTGCAAGCCTGATTCCACTACGACCATCGTTACTTGCGCCACCATCGGCGGCAGCCTTGGCTCTTCGTTTTTCTTCCTTCTTTTTACGTTTCTTCTCCTCCTTTCTTTTTTTGCGTGCTTCCTTATTGTCATCAGCATCGTCACTAGTACTGTTGTTACTGCTATACTCCTTCTTCAAATTGGCCAATACACCATGAAACGCCGCATTTGTTTGTTGCCATCCACTATCTCCGAATGCGTCCGTTTCAGCCCCAATCCCCAAGCTTTCGGCTCGTTTGACAGCACGCAAATGTGTCGATGTGCCCTGTTGATTTTTTCCGAGCCCGACTCCGTCGCCCTTCCATCCCATCTTTTCGAGCATTTTGCGCCCAAATGAGCTGGAGGCCCATTCGGAGTTGCGCGTGTCTTGTGTGGCTACGATTGTCATGTTAGACGAGCCACCTCTCAGGATAGAATATATTGTATAAACGTGGCAGCTGTGACCATACTCTAGAACCCTAAAATCATATGAAGGATTGAAGAACTTTTTACTTTTTTTAGCTTTAGCATCGAATGGAGGTGAGGTTGGTCTGTGCTGCGCTTTGGTGCTCAAAAGCTCACCTCTCGTCTCTCGTCACTCCTCACCTCCGCCAGGAAGTCTTTTCGCGCGACGGACGGCATGCAATAAATTATATTAGTACAATATTGCGGCGGCTGTTATGTTGTTGTCTACCTCACACTTATCCGTTTGAGGTAGATGTCGACGTTGCGATAGTAGAACAACAACAACACTGCAGCCATCATGCCGATAGATGAATTTGGCCGCGAAGTACCTGGTGGTGGCGGTGTTGGTGGTGGCGGCGTCTCCTCGTCGGCACTATTCGCCGATCCTCTCCGCAGCGGCGACAATGACCATGAGATGGGCGAAGGTGCGCCAGCGGGGTCTGGTGCAGTGACACCACCCATTGGTGATAACCACTTTGAAAGACGAAGGGGTCGTTCGCGATCTTTTGATCGAACAACGACAATTCCTGCTGGCGGCGATGATCATCATCGACGTGGGCGAAAGCGCAGTAGAAGTCATTCGGTGGGGGGGGATCGAGAGCCGGAGGAGAGCTATCGCTCTTCGCGGCATCATCACCACCATCATCATCATCACTCGAGAGGACATTATGATCACAACAGGCGAGGCGGGGGCGGGGGGAGGAGGCATCGCAGCCGCAGCTATGGACATGACGACGACGATGGACATCAGCACCAGAAACATTCGTCTGGGCGGGGGGGAGGATCTCGTGCTGAAACCGCCGATCCATCCTTCAGATATGCGGAGCAGCCCTTGCTTTGTCAGTTCATTTGGAAGAAGAATCTGGAAGAGCACGCGAAGGAGGACGTCATGAAGGATGAGGCAAATTATGCCAAAGAGAAGGAGGATGCCGACATGATGTCAAAGATTGACGATAAAGCTGCCACCAACGACGATGATCCGTCAATGGAAAATCAGTCGGATGAAGGCAATGGTATCGCTGCACGAGGACACAACCATGATAATAATCATACGGTAGAAGGCGTATCGATGACAGGAGAAACAACGCCACAGCTTCCTCTCCTCTTTGAGAGTGAAGAGGCTGAGTCTGAAGCATACGAAGAATACAACTCTAAATATTGTCTAGAATACGTCAGAAAGTTCTTCAATGATCACATTGATGACCCATGGTTTCGAATGCGTCTATCTCCACTCGAAGCATACCGTCAGGCGAAAAAAGAACGCACCCGTGCCAATCAAGAGGCGGCTGAATTGCGAAAGGAGATATTGCAATCACTAGAAGATATGCAGTCGGGGGTTATTCCAAAAAAGGATCCGGATTTTCCCGATTATTTGGGGCCTCCGAAATGCAACTTTGTTGGTAGCTGTCGGTTGGGGGTTGGGACTAAACCTACCTCTGCAATGAGTTACAGAAGGGACCATTATAACTACGATAACATGGATGCCCCTTCGAACCAACACCTAGTTTTGCAAGGAGAGGATAGGAATAGGATTGAACGCCATGCCAAAAGTCATCTGCACTCATTTGTGAAATCGGGTACATGTATCAAGATTATTGATGTTCCATCAATGGTGTCTGATGATCAACTCTTGACAAGTTTGGCGGTGTATTGCAAAATCAAACCTCCGTCCGCCGTTTGGAGTAGTTCCGTCTTTGTTCCGACTGTGTCTTCGTCACGCTCATCGTCTCGTGCTCCATATCATCGTGATGCTTTTGCTGTCTTTCCCACAACGGCTGCCAGAGAGAACATGCTGGATAATCTTCATAAAGCTAACGAAGATACAAATCGGCATCATCGCCGGGAGGATCGGCACAAGGATCGCCTACCTCGCTTTCTCGATCTAGAAGTGGATTGCACTGATATCTATGGTAGACGTGAGTTGGATGCTGATGGGAGGGGTGGGGGAGCTCCCAAGAAGAAGAAGGACGAGGACTCGAAAATTCCCTCAAAGCGGTGCAAGGTATTTATTTCCACGTCACCTATTTCATCATCTCAACCGGTATCAGTGCTGTCTGCGGCTGTTTCGAGTAGAGATAGGATTTCTGGGGACAAGGAAGATGCCAAAACAATATCTCGAGCATTGGATGAAGCCCGTGGGATTGAAGCTGGAAATCGACTGTCGGATCTTCTGCTTCTTTTGTTCCCCGGTGATGAAATGGTATCGGTTGATGACGAGGATATTCTTGACATAACGATTGCCTACCTTCGCAGAGTTCATCTCTTTTCATTTTACAATGGTTGCACGTCAGCAGCTGATGTGGGCGACGTTCTTTCCTACTCCCATCCTTCTGGTACCATTCATCTTCGACTGAGAGATGCAGATGATATCCTTCGTAAAACAGCCGAAGACAATGGTACGGCGGCCATGGACGATGACGGGGGTGATGTTGAGACAAAGAAGGGCAATTCCGCCGAAGGAAATAGTGCTGGTAGAGATATGTTAGTCACAAGGCTCAATGACAGCATTACTAAGGCTCTTGAAAGCGTCAAGATTATGGAGAAGCATGGCCCAGGGTATGTGATAGACGAGGAAACTGATATGGCTGCAAGGGACATTGAAACCTCTGAGCAAAACACCCGCGAGCTATGGATGCAGAATCATGAAATCATGGACGAAGACGGTCGTGCTCGTTGCTCGTTTCACTTTTGCCGCAAATTGTTCAAGGACAAAGCGTTCTTGCAGAAGCATTTGATAAAAAAACATTCAGACCAGCTTCGTGCAGAGCTCGGAAAGTGCCACGATGGCGTTATGATGGTAGCGTGGGATAACGATGAGAAACGTCCTGTGCCTCCTATTCTAATTGACTGCGGTTCCAAGTTTGGTTTGATCCCCAGCTCAGTAATTGGTTCAGGGAGACCAATGGCAGATGACCCCGAACCAGACCTATGGAAAGAAGAGGAGGCGAGAATCGAAGCAGAGGAAAAGAGGTATCAAGAAAGACAGGCTGCAGCTCAAGCTGCAGCTAAGGCCAGAGAAGAACAACAACAACAACGAAAAGAGAACAACACCTTTTCGAAAGGAAACTTTGTCGATGTTGATGATATGGTGGAAGAAAAAGTTGAGTTAAAATTTGAAAACATTGATGTTGCTCCCCCAGCAAAGCAGAAGAAAAAGAAGCGGAAGAAGTCACTTCTTTGAAACATAACTAAAAAAGATGCAATCACTGTAAAAGGGTTTAAAATTTAAGGCGGCATTACAAATAAGATGCATTATTGAGAAAGTTATATTAACTAAACAAATATCAAAACAAAATGATCTAAAGTAATGAACAAATATATAATGAGAAGCTGGAGAGTCGCTGCTGCGTGGGATGATGGCCTGAGCCGGCTCATTTATTTTTGTTACCATCCCACACAACGTATAATCGGACACTAGCATCGGCTCAGGACCATGTGGACAGCGCTAGTTACATTATGGTGGCCCAATGTGGTGCTGGCGGCCAGCCCAAATGGACCTCCTCAGTGCACATACAAGGTTGTAATGCCGCCCCTAACCAAGACGATCGTCCAAGCCGGTTGATTTACGTTTAGTACTATCCAAAA
>JALLBJ010000499.1:0-12590 GCA_036940105.1 Skeletonema potamos | reverse complement strand
AAAAAAAAAAAAAAAAAATGAAATTCACAACAACAACAACAACAGCAGCAGCTTTACTTCTTTCCAATGCCGCAAGTGTTGTGTTGGCATTTGCTCCTCCCCGACCACGCTCAACAACACCAACAGCAACACAGACTACTCAATTCCAGCCCATTCGACAACAACAACAACAAACCACCACCACTACTACTACTCGACGACTACTATTCCCCGATCCATCCACTCTAGAATCATCCACCATCCTAACATCCTACGACCTCATCGAGGGACTTGTATCCACAGTCGGTTCTCTCGCCCTTTTGGGATCGGTTGGCTTTGGTGTCTTTTCGGGAATGAAGGATGAGGATTGGGAGTATGAATATAAGGCGGGGAATGATGAGGCCAAGTTGAAGTATGGTACTAATGATAATGCCGATTTGGCGTTGATAGGGGTGAGTATGGAGGAGGTTGCGGTGGACATGGTCAAGGTGCGTGAAAAAAAAAAAAAGTTTGCTCATTGTATATTATACGTTGATCATATAATAGTAGTATGCATCTGCTCATCTCCCCCCCCCCCTATTTTTGTCTCTTATTTGGTACAATAATGATGATCTTCGTCTCTATGTAAATAATATACTTACTCTAAATGAGTTAGGCCAGTGAAATCACAGCAGCACAAAAATCATTCTTTGGCAAAGGTGAAGATGAAGCCAAAAGCAGCGCAACACCATCATCATCATCGTCGTCATCACCACCCCCTGCACCCAAAGCCAAAGAACCATCCGTTGTTACTTCTACAACAGTCCAAGTTGCTGTTCCAAAGACAAGTGAAACAGTCCTCAAAGCTACCGAGGTGGCGAGGAGTGAAGTAACAAAGAAGGGAATGCAAGAGACCAAGGAAAAGATGTCATCCAAGTCATTGAGTACTGCTACTTCTGCTGCTGCTGCTACTACTACTACTACTGCGGCTGATGAAGTCGTCAAGTCGTCGTCGTCAGAAGTAAAGAAGAAGAAGGAGGAGGATAAGGGAATAAAACGAAAGTTGGTCAAGGGGGTAACCTTGATTGTAGCTGCGGGTGCCGTGGCAGTGGCGAGGAATGTTGTTAAGGCATGGCTTGGTCGGGGGATGTTGTAAGTTAAAAAAAGTATGGATTGAAAACGATTTGGATGAAACAAAAGGTTTCAAAACATCATACCCTGCATTCAAACACAATGGAGGGAGAAGGAAATGATACGTGAGGGGGGCGGGTTGGAAAAAAATTTATTAGGGGTGGGGGGCGGGGGCAATCATTCATATTTATTGTTTTTTGTAAAGAAGAGAATTAAGTAGGTATCTCAGTTATTTCTCTTGAGAGAGACACACACAGGATGAATTATACTTTTAGAGGATTAAATACTACTTTAGCGAAGAGTTCTACTTTGGGAGAAACTTTGTCTTAACCAGGTCCAACACCAACATTTGATTTGTTGTGGGGTCATTCATAGCCCATGAGCCAAACTGTTTGTTACAACATAAATCAATAACTTCTCCAAGTACAAGGATAGTCACCTCTACAGGGATGTTACTTCTTTGCAGTTGCCAAAATGTCGTAGAACAAGATGTGTGTTGCAATTTGTCACTCCACACAACATAATCTTCTTACTAACAACCATAATATCTGATTTGATTCAAAAGCTGACTCGATGCTACCAATCCCGTATGTGTCCTGATGAGGTTCCCATTTGAGCTGGCTGCTTGCCTCTGCCGCTTGCAAGCACATTACTCTAGAGTGGGACAGTGTTATCAATATTATCCACCTCTATCTCATGGCTTCAGCCAGCGTGTTTACAACGTCGTATTCCATTGTACCTACATCATTTGAGGCCCATGCATCAGGTGGACTCTTCACGTTGGCTTGGAGTGACACCGATATGTACTGTCAGCTTATGTCTGTGACACGCTTACGTCATCTCGAACTGCTCCGCTGATCTGGCTGAATGACGATGTCTTTTGAGAGCGCCAACTCCAGTGTTACAATGCAGTAAAGCCCTCCGCAACATACTTCACTACTGTTGAAGAAATTATCTTGTTTCTCTCTAATAACAATATACACTTTTGCAACAACACAACGTAGCACCATGAGGCTCTCTACTTTCGCCCTTTTAGCTCTCTTGAGCAGCGCATCTGCATTTGCTCCTGCAGAGATCTCCACATCTCATCGCGCACAAACTGCTCTGCGTTTAGCAAAGAACGATAACAAAATTCAATTAGGAAGAAACCAAATTGAAGATGCCAAAAATGCATTCCTGGGAACAGTCACTGCAGCCACTATTCTGATGGGGACATTGGCTCCTTTGCCTAGTGATGCGGCCAACGCTGCCGCTACCATTGCGCCTGCAACGCCTGCCGCTACTGCAACAAAAACTTCCCCAGTAGTAAAGAAGGCAGAACCCGTCGCTGCTCCTGTACCGCTAGCTGCGGAAAAGGCGGCCGTAGCTTCGGCCAAGGCTGCTTTTACTGCTTCTCAAAAGGTGAGCATATGACATTATTTTCTTATTCAAGACACATAGTTATTCTTCATTACATGACCCCAAAATGCATGTGTTCTTGTGTATCTCATCATTCACTGCCTCTCACAAATACAAAATAATACAAAGCCCATCGCCGATGCCAAATCTGCCTACAGCACTGCTTCCACAACAGCCGCTTCGTCACAGAAGGCCACCGAATCCGCCGTCAAAAAGGCAGCCGATCTCAAAAAATCTCTCATCGCCACAAACGATAAATTAGCCGAAGCCAAACGCAAACAGTACAAATCAAATAATGAAAACTTGATCAATGTTTTATCCAAATCTGTTGAATCTACCAAGGTCCAATTGAGTGAGGCAGAAAAGGCAGCAACATTTGCGAAGAATGCCGAGGTCAAGGCATTGAAAGAGTTGACTGTGAAGAAGAGTGCGTTGGAGAGTGCAGAGAAGAGTGGGGAGAATGCCAAGAAGGCATTGACAACTGCTGAGGATAAATTGGCCGCGGCGACGAAGAAATTGCAAGAGGCGAATGCCAAGGCTGCAGAGAGTAAGTTCATATTTGTATCTCCTTTTATTCAACAATATGATGTGCTTCACATGTCCACTCGGCTCATAATAATTATTTCACAAACTTCATCAGAGGCCAAGAAGGAGAAACAAAAGGCAGAAAAGGCAGCCAAAGAGCAAAAGAAAAGGGCTGACAAGGCGGCCAAGGAACAAAAAAAGAAGGAACAAAAGGCGAAGAAAATCGCTGCCGAACGTAAAGCCAAGGAAGAAAAGGCTCTCAAAGAGCAACAGAAGAAACAAAAAGAAATCGATGCAGCCAAACGCGTTGCTGAACGCAAGGCAGCGGAAGTGAAGGCGAAGAAGTTACGAGAGGCAGAAAATAATTTGAAAGCGTTGGAAATGAAGAAGAAGAATGCGCTTATGTCAGAAAAGAGTAGTGCGGCGTTGATTAAGAGTGCGGATGCGGAGATCGCAAGTGCCACGAAGAAGTTGGCTGAATTGAAGAAATGAATGAAAGAGAAAGAAGGGGCATAACCATGTTGAGTGACAACGAGACTTGTGGACTTCGCAATTTTGTGAAGTAGGGGTATGCAGGAGGAGAAGATTGAAGAACACGAATGAACCCAACAAGTAGAGCACTCAACACTTTGACCAAATATCAACATGCTATGTGGCAACTCATACGAAGACATAATACAGCAAATAGCAAACCTTTTTGTTTCTTAAACACTTTGTATTATTCCTCATCAACCTCGCTCAGTCAGCGTAGGTATAATCTCTTCCTTCAAGGCAGTATTTGGCATGATTCGCCATGCCACATCTGCGTTCAGTGACGAAGGAACATTTAGGGCACCGCAACATACCGCTCGGCGTTTTGCCCACAACCATGAGATCTGACGCTGACGAGCTTTGCCGCGAAAATGTAGGAGGAGGAACAGGCGCCGGTGAAAGAACAGATCGGACAGGAAGCGAGGCAGTTGACTGATGATTATTCCCAGACTCGGACTCTCTGTGGCCCAACTCAACCATGAACCTTTCACGCTCGATTTCCGCCGCCCTACACCGCGATTGGAACGATTCCAGTTCGTGCTCCATGTACGATACGAGTGTCTCCGTAAATTCAGACGACTCCTTTTCAGCAGCTCTGCCAGATACAAAGCTTAATTGACTCAGTGGCATCCACATCGTTGAGCCAATATCGTTGGCTCGGATGATTTGGATTGACTTATCTGCCTGGGTAAATGGCTGAGACGAAAACATTCTCTCGTAACTCCCGGCGCAATCTGATAGTATTTGTATTGCTCGCAAGAGAGCAGTCTTTGCCACAACATCAACTGAAAGCACCATGCCATAACATACTTTGGGACGTTGCATCTGTTGCCAAGAAACGATGCTACCAACAATTTCATCGACACCAAACTCTGCCGTCGCGTTATTATTCGTGGGAGTATTTTGGATAGCATCCTCAGATCCCCACTCGTGACCTTCTACACCGACTTTAAATCCAAGCTCATTTGCACATGTCTTGCAGATCCAATCACCTGCAAATTGAGAACAATAATGAATGGTTAGTCGGACACTTCAAAGCACGAAACGATTGTAGAAACATAGCGAACATACCTGGTGGGATTTCAACTCTATTGATACATGCAATGTGAAATGATTTCTCACACCCTCCACCATTATCACCACCATCACATATCAAGAGATCTCCTCTTTCGTGACAAATTTCGCACTCATCATTATCATCACTGTCACTCCCACTTTCATCCAAAGAACGTTTACGCAACGTGGCTGGCTTTTTCATTGGAGGAGTTTGCCGTGACTTCTTGTTTTCGACACCATCGTCCTTTGCCACAATCAAAATACCATCGACTTCATCCACGTCAGCATTCTCCCATCCAATCGGCGCTACCCAACCAGCAGACTTTAATATTCGTGCTGCAGTTGTATTTCGAACTTCATTTCCCCCTTGTTTAAGAGACATTTGAGTTCCACATCGTGCATAGTTCAAAGCTTGACCAAGTGTTTTGAGCCCCGTCTTAATAACACTCAGCTCTACTGCTCGATGGAAGAGGTCATGAGTCATCACTTGATCGTACCCCAGGTCTTCAAAATAAGGAAAGAATGGGAGAAGTTCTGACTGATGATGAAGACGATCCAAGTTATTGTCGTCGAGCGGGAAGTATTTGACATCCAACCCTTTCTTCGCAACTTTGGATACGATGCCTGGCCAATATTTGATATGACCAAATTGTCGCTTTGCCCAAACTACCTCATTGGTAACAAATTCAGCGGGACCCCTATTATCCCCGTCATCATCATCATTATCTCTTCGCAGATAAAGGGCCTTAAAGTCGGCCATATCAACCACATTCGGCTCTTTCTGTGTCAATACTGACAAAGCAGCAACCCATGGATTATCCCCCCCAAGACTCACACCCACATATTTCCCCTCCCCACCACCACCACCACTACGCCTCGTCTTCTCCTCCACCGCCAACGATCGCTTCCTCTGCTCAATTACAAAATCACCACACCCCTCCACATCCACCGTCGAACTTATATCATCATCATACGCTTGACATGTATCACAGAACCAATCCCCGTCGGGGACAGCATTTAATGGTGGATCGAGACAATGCATATGATAGAGTTCATCACATCCATCACATACGAGCATGGATTGATCACCTAGTGCGCTGAGACATACATTGCATCTTTGGGAGGTAACCCAATATGAGGCATCATCATTATCATCATCATCACTGTTGGTGCCATCATCATCAACATCATCGTCACTGTCATCATTCAGATGATGATCATCACTTCTCTTCACCATCTTCTTCTTCTTTGCCACCTCCTCACGTCTTGCATCGTTTAATAACCTCTGCAAAGTCCTTTGAATACGAATCTCTTTTGATAAAGTTGAAATTACCTTCTTCTTAGTTTCCTCGTCCAATCTCTTCCTCTTCCTCCCCTTTTGTATTTTATCATCATTTGAACCATTACCACTATTTTCCATGACACCGTGGTCATCATCATCATCATTATTATTACCATCATCATCATCATCATCATCATGATGATCATCATTATAATCCACCAACAAATCACACTCCACCTCATAATGTCCAAAATGTCCACAAACACCACACATTCGAAAAGCACTTGGTAACGGTATTGGCATATTATATTTCGTAATGGTTGTAGCACGTATTTTTTCTTGTTCTTTTTTGTATTGTTTCCATGAGGCTGCTTTCCATAATGGTGGTGGTTTTTGTTGTTGTTGTTGTTGTTGGAGAGGTGGTGTTGTTGATTTATGGTTTTGCTTGTTATTGTTATTTTTATTGTGCACACCAACAATACCACCACTGCTGCTATTATTATTATTATTATTGCTGTTGTTGTTGTCGTTTTTAATGCCTCTAATAAAAGAAGAAGAAGACGAAAAATGGGAGGTAGCACCATGTTCGGCAGAATTCACACCCATCATGGCCCAATTTGCCAACGCCACTAAAGAACACTCATTGTATTCCACATTGAATAGATTAACTCCACTTTTGCTTTGTGCATTATTCTTATTATCACTGGCAGATACTTTGGAAATGTACTCTTGAATTTCGGAAAGGGTGATGGAGGCGTAGTTGGATCGTTTCCAGGACGGTGAGAGGTGGAGTAATTTTTGTTGCTGTTGCTGTTGCCGTGGTGAAGATTGTGATTTTGTAACCGAGGAGTTATTTTTCGGCTGCTCTTTTGTCGCTTCGTCTTGTTCGTCGTCATCATCATCATTATCGTTGTTTATTTTGTCATTAGTAGGCGCTACATCGTTCATCAAACCTTCTCGTATCAATTCTTCTGCTTGACATGACCGCTCAACAACCCTTCGTAAGATTTTCGGAATGATCGATAGCATCTCTGACGAATTTTGAGGGGCCAACTCTTTTTTTTCTTCCTCTTCGTTTTTGCCATTATTGCCTTTTAAGTTGTCATCTATCATCACTGCGGTGGCAGTATCTTCTTTGCACTCGGTGGGGATGACTTCCTTCTCAGAAATAACCGCAGTCGTATCTTTTGGCAAGTGTTCGGACGATCCATCTTTGTCATCTGCGGCCGCTGTGGCTGCGCTAGAGTTATTTGGAGATGACTGAGGCGTCAGATGATCTTCTTCGTTCTTCATAACATCAGTACTATCGTCATCAATGTCATCAATCATCTTGGCTATGGTACTTCTTCCGTCAGAAGTAACATCATTGTGCAACTCTGAACTCTCATCTCTCGATCGGGAAAGAGAAGAAGGAAAAGCGAGAACCACAACGCACGATTTTTTGACACTTTGATTTTGGCCAAGCAACTCGGGGCCAACCTAGTGTATCGAAAAATCATGTCAACAAACCAGAGCCAAGCGAAGAAGATGATGGCAACAACCGATGGTGGAGGAGAAGAGGAAGATTTGGGCGTCTTGATCTACAGGGAGAGTCAGCTGAGGAAGGCGGAGGCAGCGGCGATTGATGCCGATAGCAAGAAGTCATCATCATGTGCGTCACTTCGACGAACTTCAACTCGGACGAAGAGAACCGTAGTTAAACGAGATAACATAGTGGCGAGGACCAAGGCAAGAAATGCAGCAACAAAGAGGAAGAGGCAGTCATCAAAAGAAAAGGAGTTAACTGAAAATAAAGTCGATTGGCGGAAATATCAAAAGAAATGCTCTGCTGATGGATGCACAAATATTACTAAGAAAGGAGGAGTGTGCATTAAGCATGGGGCAACGTGGACAAAGAAGAAATGCAGCAGTGAAGGATGCACAAATATTGTCGTGAAAGGAGGAGTGTGCATTAAGCATGGGGCAAAGGTCAAGCGATGCAGCAGTGAAGGATGCACAAACTTTGCCAAGCGTGGCGGAGTATGTGGAGGCACGGCGCAAACCGCAATACATACGATGAATCTACTGCAATTGGGTCAGAATTCGATAAGACTACTGCAACACAAACCCTTCCCAACGAGCGTGCTTCTAGAGCTGCCGTCAGAGGACGACAAGATGGAAGCAGTGTCAGTGTTCCAGGAGAGGTGATCATCCTCTGTGGAGAAATCGTGGAGGTCTGATACTACTGATTTGTCTTGTTTTGCGGCGTGGCAGAAAGTTCGAATATCTTGTGCGTCAATAAATCGATTGTGTAGACCAATAAGTATTACGTGGTGAAATATGAACGTCAATCAATGAGTGAAAGACAATCTGATCCACATCGTTTGCAGTACACATGCTGAAAGGTGAAGCCACATTCAAAGTAAGCTATAGAAGGAGGAATTGGTGTCAATGATTTCGCCTTGCATACATGTGTGCAAGAATACTTTCAGTTCGTTATCCTCCGCCGCATTAACGTTGATAGGTAACTTATCTAGCAGCTCTGCAGAGAGATGTTTGGCAATGAGTGTATGCAGCATTTTCACTTTTTGTAGTTGTAGTGGAGAAACAAAAGTTGCGGAGCGTTTTCTTTTGTTGCATTGTATCATCAGCAAGTCAGTATGTTAGGTACATCCCCACCGACTTCGCGGTGTCTCCTCTAGCGATTAAATCTACCAGGACCCTTCGTCAACTGTTTTTTTTAACAATAATTTCATTACTAGAGAGGGCCGCGATAGATTTCGAGAGCGCAAGGAAAGAACATGTATCAAATCAAGATCAAGAATGTGATCATGAATGCCCCTTACCCCCTCAATTTGAGAAAGTGCAATAATAATAGATAGTGTTCATACTCCTAATTCGCCAACTTTTCTCCTAATTAATTTGCCTTTCATTATCTACTATCACCATCTAGTAGGGATGCTTGTTCAACTCATCTCTTCTCACTGCCCCCAGAACATCCGAGCAATACCTCAAAATGGTAAAGTGACAATCTTCGTCATCTTCCATGGCCTGGATAACGTAATCAAATCCCAACTCCTGGTTAGTAGCGCAATTGACAACACCGTTCGCCTTCCTTTCCTCTGATAATTCATGCAAGATAATGTCAATTACGTGTATAGCGGTACGTGCCCACAAAGCAAAGTGATGCAAAACCTCCTTTTCTCCCCGCACCTGCAATTTGGCATTGCGCTTATTGCTGTATTTTGGATAAGCCACCTCATCTAATAAATCGGCATTGTCTTGGGCCAACGATGTTGGATATTTGGAGAGAGCGCGACCGGTTAATTCAAGGAGAAGTTCCATGGCGCGGCGTTCATTGTATGGATTGATGGGATAACGAATATCACGACATGTTCGTAACGCAGAGCTATTGGAAGCGGATGCCCCCCCCGGAGCTCCCGCGAGGGGTAAACCGAATAATCGTTGAGCTGCATTACTGGGATACGCTCCCAACCTGCTAATGTGATCTACTTCAGCGGAGTTGCATGCAAGCACCCTCAACATGCTGAATAGGATGCGAGTATTTTCATTGTTGGACACACAAACACGAACACGTTTGACATGCCGAACAACATGTCGATATGACGATGGAGCAGATGATGGTGATTTCTCACCAAAGGCTTTCTTCAATGATGCCGACGTGCCTGGATCCATCATGGCATTTAGCAATTCCCTAGAAGAAGAAGACGAAGATGACCCCCCTGCTGCCTCCCCCGACGACATTGATGAAGATCCCGCCATAGTCGCAGCAAGTGCATGAAAACTCGATCCCAATCCACCCACACTCCCCCCCGCACCTGTCGCCATGCCCCCACCAAACAAATGTGAAGTACCATCCCCCCTCGTCCAAAACGCTAATTTCTTATCCCTACACCCCTTATCCACCTCACCACCAAAAAATCCATTCTCATTTAACAAATTCTCCCCAAACAACACCAACCCCCCAAACCCATCCAACCCTAACTCCAACGGGACCTCATTCGGACAAAATCCATCCACCTCTACATTCCTCTCCACACAAAACCCATAATTTAACAAAAATCGATGATTGCACTTTTGTCCATACGAATCATACACCTGCCACCCCGCCTCAATGCATTGCAACGTCGTTGTAGTAAAACACTGACTCTCTTCACAAAAGGTCCACTTCGTTTCACGTGGACGATGATGATTTAACATATCGGCATGTGGGACCAATGCCGACGTTCGATGACCATTAATCAATAGACCAAAGTTCCGACTACATACGATCATCCGTGCCCATCGAAATTCGTCTAGTGTAGCAATATTCGTAAATTCGGAGGATATAGAACATATCCTTTCATAATCTTCACGGATGGCATCAGCCCTGTCGGCAATTTGAGTAACTAAATGCGATCCTTCCAAGTATTGCACTTCGTGTTGATTCCAAAATATGGGCATATTGCGTAGTGTTTTGGGTAGTATATCATAATACGGTGCAAAGAATGATTTTGATCCATTCACCTTTTTATCCCATAATAGGTATATCATAAGAAAGATGTGTTTGGGTGCATCTAATTCCACGTCCGAATGTAAGATGGATTGACCAATGGGTGTATCTTGTCCCATTTCTACCGTGATGAGACATGATTTTGGAATGGAAACGCAGATGGTGTGTGGGGGGATGGTGGAGGTGGCGTGTACGCTGCGCATTTCGTTGGATCCATCGTCATTATTTTTGTCGTTGTCGTTATTGTTGTTACTATCGAGGGACATCATTGCCACGCTGTCTGTAGATTCACCCATGTCAGACCCCCCTCCGTCTTTTTTCTCCTCGGCACTATCGTCGTTGTTGTAGAGATCATTATTTTTCGTGCTGGTGGTGGTGTCCCTCTTCTCTTTCGTTTGATATTGACGCAACTCCAATAGAGGGAACTGAGCCCCATTGTCACGTAGCCATTGTTCGAATATTTGGAATTTATCTGCCTCGGCTGATTTGTGGAGGGGGTTGTATTTGGTGGTGTCTTCGTCGACGACCGGTCTTGAGGCTGATAACATACTCATAATAATATTGTATCTTGTGCCAAGTATCGCTGGGGAAACTACTTTCTTTCTCTTATCCTCTTCTCACTTGTAGCTTGCTGATGCTCTTCGGAAGACAGGCCGCAGACGAAGAAGGACGAGGCAGCTAACAAATGAAGTAGTAGCCAGTACAACAACAAAACGGACAGCGGAATGGTAATAGTGCGTGGCGTGGCGTGGCGTGGTGGATGGTGGTGGCAGGGCAGTGTCTGGAGGTGTCTGTGAAATGACAACGGGGATGGCGTCACTTTGTCAGGAACGTGCCACCTCCCTCATCGTGCCGCGTTCCGCCTTCTAATCTATCTTTGGTGCCAATGACACAATAATACCTCATTTGAAACGAAAGATATCTACTATCAATACCTTCGTCAGATGGAAAAAAAAAGAATAAGTAAGGCATCAGAAGAAAGGGTTTCGGAAGAAATATGGTGTGATGTGATCTACCCTCTCTCTAGAGAGAGAGCGTGATGCTGCCGATCTGAAAAAAATAGGATAGATGCACAAACAAGGCTTAGAAATAGAAAGGAGGAGTTTGCATTACACGATATTAGGGTTAGGGTTTGTCCCTGCGAAATATAATGGCTTCTTAGCACCATGTTTGACGTAGACCTCTCCTTTCTATGTTACATTTTTTGCATCAGCTATATCGTATACCGATGCATAAATTTGACCTTCTTTGCACCATGTTTCAATACACACTGTCACAGCTTCAACGAGCTTGCGCTTCGACCCCCCCCCCCAATGCTTTTTAATGCATACCCTTCCATTTCTAGTAAATTCTGACAATCCTTCGCTACTGCAACTGCATCGTTTGAATCAGCCCAGAGCATCTACCAACTCTGCATTTAACAGTTACAGGAGACCCTTTTATGAGTTAAAGTTCGACGAGCATTGTCGAAGCAGACGACTGGAGGTTCTCACTTTGGCAGCGACCTCCATCTAATCTGTGCCTCTCTTCTCGTTTCAACTGGCACTCTCATATCCTCCGTCGATACAACGAACATAGGTGTGTTCGACACGATTGCTCTATTCTTTGTCGACTTATTCTTAGAATGAGTTTGATATATATCTTTATGTCGGTACCTTTCTTCGTCCATACCAGTGGTATCTGTTTATTATCACATTATCATCATCTTCTTTTATCGGTAGTGGGTTGTGGTAAAGACAGAGTTGAAATGAACATGCAAATTGTGTATGAAGAAAACTGCTACTGATTCGTCTGCATCTGTTGCTGACACCGTCGTAACAGTGCTACCCATTGATTCAATGACTATCAACAACAGCAAGGTTGTTGAAGTGTTTCGTCGTGGTTTGTATTGATAATGATGCCACTTTAGTTCTCGGCAGTGCAACAGTGACACAGCTAAGTATCGTTCGCTACGCTCCACCGGTCAGCACCGATGGGAATGTATGAACGGAAATGTAGCTGCGTTTTTTTTTTTGCAGAGTCCATCCGTTCGGACAAAGCTCAAAGGGGGCAAACGAACAGAGTGATACTCCTGCACATTTCCATTCTTCAAAAGCCCTCTCTGTAAAGGATTCTCACTCAAGAGGAGAGTGGAATAGGGCGAAATACCCCCCAAACTTCGCATACCCCCCCTCAGATCTCAGCCTAGCTCTAAATTTTTATACCCCCCCTCCTCCA
>JALLBJ010000498.1:0-19293 GCA_036940105.1 Skeletonema potamos | reverse complement strand
GGAATTGGTACAAAGCGATTATTAAAAATCCACCTCTATGAACCAGAAGCCTTTATTTTCTATGTGGCTAGCTATCTACCCTCACCCTTTCCTCCAAGAGACCCCCTCGGCAAAAAATTGCGGGCTGAATTTTGGTGGAGAGCTCTACATAAAAACCGAGGCCTACAGCGTCCCACAAGAAGATGGATGACCACAATGACCTGACAGCACTATCGCTCCAAAATCTGCCAACTACGCTGCCGAAAGCCGAGAGGGATAGTGGCGGCTGTGAAGCTTCGCGGCCCATAGACGAGCATCAAGATGTATGATGATAATCACTGCAATCATTCAAATTTTACAAATAAAGACATCAACGATGAAGGAACGATGACTCACTTGCTACGACCCGAGGGATCGGCCTCATCCTCCCTGTGTTGGAAGAAGAGGAAGATAAGGATGTCGGCACATTTGAGGGGGAAAATCTTCTCTGCTGCACGAGGTGGGTTTATTGCAGCTCTGTTATGCGTTTGTTTTTTCGCATCACAAATTTGCATATTACAAAGTGAACAATCACAGCACCAGCGAATCAATCAACTCATTATGGACACTAATAAGAGAAAAATAAGATCAGGCCAAGAGAGGAAATCAGCGACAGAGCATCACTCTACAATAACAACATCATATCATACAATTTCCAGAGGGAGGAGAAACTTGCTCAACATATTCAACTCTGATAACAATTCATGCAGCATCCAACGACCACCACCCAACGATTCCATACCCCCACCAACCTACTTTGCAACCTTTCCCGGAAGTGGCTCAAGAATTACACGTAACCTCCTCAAGGCAATGACTGCCCATAGAGTCCACGACGAAAGCGAACTGGACCGCCCCCGACGCACAAATAACGTCATCTTCATTCAAACGCGATATCCACACCAAGCCGGCCAATTAGTCTCATTCGACGGTGAAATCAACAAGGGGATCATTCTGATTCGTAACCCTATGCATGCATTAACAAGTCTATTCGATGAATTGTACGCACAAAAGAAGCACCTGCCAATCAAATTTCAAAGTGCAGATCGTCGCTACAAAGATGGAGGACCCTCCATCCAAGATTGGATATCTTGGCGAGATCGCTTATTTGAAGGTCAACTACTTCAATATGGAGAGTTTGTACGGTATTGGATGAAACGTTATCGTGATGAAGAGCGGATCATCATTTCATATGAAGATTTGGTGAATGTTTTTGGTGGGGAGGGGGAGAAGGAGGTGATGAGATTAGCACAGTTTTTGAGACGGATTAGGGATGTGAATGTTGATTTGAATAGTGTTTCGTGTATTTGGAAGACGGTGGTGTTAAATGGTGTTGCTGAAGATGGTGAGGACGAAAGACACGATGAGGAGAGACCCGATGGCCGACGACGACTTAGTAGTTATATCATTCCACATCCTTCATCAATTGGTGCTGAACTCGCACGGAGGCCATTCACAGTGGAACAACTGAGAGCCATGGTCACAATGCTGCAAGAATTGGCATTTGAATTTCAGCATAATGTGCGCCTGTATGGAAAGTTGATCAATTACCACAGAGAAGTTATGGATCTGGCTCAATATATGACTACTTTTGAATCAAATGAGCCGCCGCCTCATCAGCAGCAGGTCGTGCAACAAGATGAGCAGCTTGCTCCGGCTGTTCTAATCTCGGATAACAATCCTGCATCTTCTGAAGAATACCATCAACGAAACAACAACAACAACAACAACAACAACAACAACATGGACTCTATTTCAACAGCAGCATCAACTGGGACTACTATCGATGGACGAACATTTCATATCTTCACGTCATCTCCACCTAGATCAGATTCAGCATTCCTAACAAATTGGATGATGGGAGTATTGGGTTCGGGCACTGATGATTATGTCAAGTTGGTTACCGATCCCACACTGGATGTACTGCAAAATGGAATGAGCGTGCCAATCGAAACCACCGCTGTCACTCATACAGATGAAATTGATCTGATTTCATTATATAAGATTTTCAAACCCAGCTTCGATGAGGTCTTCTTTGTTGTGTCAAGCGATCTAGATTCCGAAGTTTGTGAATACAGCAATGTTTTGTGTGTAAAGTACGAGGAACAGCTGTTCACAAACGATGAACACTTGAAATTTTTGGTACAGAGTTTAACGCAAAGATTTCAAGAAACGTTTGCCTACTTTTTTGGACCTACGACGAATCTATCGATTAGACTGGATACAGGACTAGCCCAGGCGAGGTTGCGTGATATGGCAGCTGCAGAAAAGGCAATGGAAATAGAATCGCATGAAAGCATCCATCCCAAATACGGCGTGCGTGGGAAGAGCAAAAGATTAGCAGATACTGCCTACACGTCATCAATGAATCCAAACTATACAAGACGCCTCTTTTATTGTGGTAGCTATGGGACGCCAGAAAAGCGTCGAGACTCTGTGATGGGTATTTTCTTGGTAAACACATTCTTTCCTGAGATAAAAGGTTGTGCTCCGGGTAATGATGAGTGTAGAGATGTGGCAATCAAGCTAACGCAAGAGACACTGGCTGTGGCTACCCCGGATGATTTCTTGGTCTATCAATTGCATCAATATTGTGAAGTGGATGTACTTTTATTTCCAGGAACGCAGCTCCACATAAATGCGTATCACTATGATCTACATCCTCGTCATGGGTTAAACTTGAACGGACAATACACATTTGATTACCTGCCACCGAAGGACAACATTTTCATCATGGGAGCGCACCAAGATGGACCGAGAAGCATCCAACTACCATATATGCTCATGAAATGGTGGGCACTTGCCAAAGCCGAAAACAAATCCGATTTTGACAGTCTCTTCGTTCCTTCAGCCAGGCCAAAGAACACAAGGAAGCATTTCCTTTTGTACGCTAATTCGTATTATGTTGAGTACCGTGAGAAAGCGGTGAATGTGCTATCGTCCATCGGTCCAATCCACGCCTTAGGAAAGTGTGAAGGCAATGTAGATGCAGTCCCGCAGGCGGTAAATGCCAAGCCTCTAGAATGTATTCCTTTTCAGGACGGCAGTAGACCACCTTCAGTCATCATTCCCGATTGGACTAACCGCCACGACAAACTCTTGAATAAGCGCATTTTCAGCGATTTTCGGTTTGTCATTGCAATGGAAAGTGTTAAGTCTCCAGGCTACATCACAGACAAGATCCTGAATGCCTTCATGGCTGGAGCTATCCCTATTTACTATGGAACGACCCAAATATTTGGCATTTTCAATCCAAAGGCGTTTGTATTTTATGACATCAATAATCCGCAGTTGGCTCTTGATCGGATTTCTTACTTGGAAAGCAATCCTGACGCATATGAAGAGATGCTCAATGAGCCAATTCTTGCTCACGGTGACGAGACAATTGAGAAGTACTTTTCGTTTGACGACTCGATAGGTAACGGTGCATTGAAAAGAAGGGTGAGAGAGAAGATTGGCTTTCCGATAAATAGGTAGACACAAGAATAGTAGGTTCTAGTATTGTCGCGCTCCAGCTGCAGGCGCCCCTCCTCCTCCTCTCTTACCTCCTACCAACTCCTTTCCGCTTCTGCTGCTCTCTGACAGCTTCTCGTCGGCGGCAAGTTTATCATCAAAATCATTTTCTCACTACGTCACATATGACTACTAATTCCTCCTCGTGGATCAACTCACCACCTCCGACCGGACTCAATTTTTCCAAAACTGAGCCCCCAAGAACCACTCCGCCTAACCACCAACGACCTCATCCCCGCGGCTCCTATCGCTCTTTCCGTTGGAGGCCGCCAACGGCTCCAGAAGACATGCCTATCATAAAAGTGAGTAACATAAAAATCATCACAGCATAAAAAGCGGCAAGACCAAAGCCAAAGCTCATAATAAATTATATCGACACTGAAGCAGATCTCACAAATAATAATCTCCAACATTATTGCTATCAACAAACAATCAACAAACAATGAAACTTAGACTTCAACTACTCGCCGCGGCCGCCTTTGCGCCGTTTGCATCGGCCCGCTCCTACGAGACAGTGTTCACATTCAAAGACGATTTCTACCTCAAATTCTGTGGACTCTCTGTCGGCATGGGTAAAACAGAAGGTGAGGCACTGATCGACGGCCTTAATTCCAACGTAGAAGCGTTCAAAACAACATGGATGAACGAAATTAAAAAACTTCAGAGTAATCAATGTGAAGTCGTTGGCGTAAGTATCAATGATTTCGCCATATTTCACGTTATGCGTCGTCGCTCCCGTCTCTAACTCTTTCATGTTTATTGCTCTACATCTGCAGGACTTCCCCGTCCCCGAGTTTTCCATTTGTACTTGGAAGTATCCCGATAGGTACGACACTAACCTCCTTCCGTTGGCTGGTGAGTGTCATGAACATGGTGGCCAAATCGATGGTGGTGGAAGCAGTGATTGTTACATTCAGCGTCTCTTCTATCAGGTTAAGAATCTTAAGGTCAAATGCCCCAAACAGCTCCCTAGTGAAGATTTGAACCGGTCCGCATTGCTCTCAGCCGCCTTGGAGATTATGATTCCGTCTGCTGTTACCGCCAACTCCAACAGTCCTTGGAACGGAGCCACTGCTGGTGTAGATGAAGTGGAGTCCAACGATGCATGCAACGCTCCACTCTCCATTAATCGTTACACGGAGATTGATGTGAATTTGAAGTGTTTAAAGGAAGAATATACCACCGAAAAGGCAAATTTGCTCAAGGAAGCACTTGATGAATACTTTGAGGAGTTCGCTGTGCCTAAGATCAAGGAGACGGTGGAGAGTGAGTCTTCCATGTCAGCGGTTTTTGGAGTCAAATCGCCTTTCGATAAAGACGGTGACACCTTGTACTGTTATTTCCCTTCTTACTACGCCGATGGCACTCTCGTTGAACAGTATGCCGCTAGCGATGGCAACATCGTCACCAAATTCAAGTGTGGATTCGACCTACTTTGGTTCAAGGACAAGGACTTCAACGATAGTCTACTCTCAGATTTAGTCAACACTGTACAACAAGTCTTTACAGACGATGACCCTCCGTTCCTTCAATTCCTTCAAGGAAAGTATCAAGATGTAGCTTGGATCCAGAACACCCAAGACTGTGATGTCATCGATCCCAACATCCTTGATCCAACTACCCTAAAACCAACGACGGCACCTCCTACTTTGTATCCCACAACTAGTCCGACAAAGGCGCCAACATCGAGCCCCACCCAGAATCAAACTGCAGTGGTGCGTTATGATACTTTTCCTCTTTCTTTTGCCTTGTTGATTAGTTGATCATCTAACAAATTATTGCGACTCTCTATTTAATGATTACAGCCCTCTGAAAGCCTATCATCGAGCCCTTCAGATTCACCCACGAGCAATCCTACAATTTCTCCTCGTCCTACGTCGCCAACTGATACATCTGCACCCTCTCAAAGCCCAACTACTGCCTATCCAACACGCTCTCCGACTAATTCTCCGACACGCAACCCAACATCTGCTCCCACAAACTCTCCTACTGGATCCCCGACCCGTAATCCCACGAAGGCCCCGACAGCTTCTCCTGTCGTCAGTACTATCGTCACACCTTCACCCGTCTCCGGTGATTGCATCACTGCTACGAATGTCACAGAAGAACCGACTCCATTCGTGACGGAGGGATCCGGCACATGCGGAAATGGCAAAATTGGTGATGGAATCTGTGCCGGGGTAGGAGAATGTTGCAGTAGGTGGGGATGGTGCGGATTTACCTCCGATTATTGCGATGATACGGCCCCAACAGATAATTCTGTTGACCCAAATCTAGGAAAATGTGGTTTTGGCAATGGTGTTACTGGTGATGGAACCTGCACTGGCGAGAATGAATGTTGCAGTGTTCATGGATACTGTGGGACTGGCGATCAGTATTGCTCTGTGACGATTAATACTGAAACGAATGAAAGCAGCGATGGAAAATGCGGCGGCGGAGGTGTTGGTGAAGGCAAATGCTTTCTTGAAGACCACTGTTGCAGTGAATATGGCGTACGTATCATCACCTGTGCTTTAAATCCCCACCTTTTCATGTCACCTGTTCTCACACCACACATGTTCATCTTGTCCCTTTACCAATGCTTAGTTCTGTGGAGCAACCTCAGATTATTGCACCGGAGTCAAGCCACGTGCAGATGGTGACATCAACACTGCCGGTTCTCTCGACAACTCACCTCTTCCAGACAACTTGAAACCAACGTTTGGATTCAGGTGCGGTAAAACTGAGACTGATGCAAGAAGCAACTGCAAGAAAGAATGTACTCACGCTAGGGGAAATAACAACGGGAATGGTCCATGCGAAGATGACGAAGAGTGCTGGGGTATTCAGCTCAACTATTGCAATACATTCGAAGAAGGTTCTCACCCGGTCTGTACCGACCTCTCCAGAGCCAACTCTGTCAGCCGATGTGGTGTCGATGAGACTTCTGCTCGTGGCCATTGCGGTAAAACGTGTAGTGCGGATAGTGATTGCGACTTGCCTGAGCTTTGCTTCTCCGTCATGGAGAATCTATGCGACTGTCACTTGGAGAATCTCCTCAACTCCGCCAGCGATAATATGCCCCTAGAAGGTGCCACGGGAGATGTCAATGACACCTTCGTTGAGCCCTTATACAATCAAGAAGCTCCTATGAATAACACCGACAATCCTTTCTTCAAAGCCAGGGAAAAGATTATGCCCTACTTTGTCAAGAGTGTCGGAGAGGGTACCGTGGAGGGCCGTAGTGCCTCGTTCCAAGTCAACATGTCCGTGGCTTTGGTGGTGATTGTTTTTCTGAATTCTTTGTTCAGCCACTTCATGTAAACAGCCTTGATTGGTTGCGAGTTCCAATCCTCTCAATGATATGCAACTTTGTTTTGAGGATTCATTTTGGGCATTAAAAAAGCTTGTTATGTTAATACAGCTACAATAATAGATAGATGATGATTTTGTTTTTGATGCGCTTGGTTCTTCTTTTGTATTCAAGTTAACTAGTTGAAATTGAAATGGGAGCACTTTTATTCTATTGAACTACACAGCTAGAGAGTAATGTCTACAATACCATACCGCACACTCTGTGTACGAGGCGTTCATGGTGCGTTGGCCATCAAAAGATGAGAAACGTTTCCCACGACAAGACAGTAAACCTAACTTTCATCATGAAAATCCATTTAATATTTATGCCCTTAATTTCCGTTCGCCGAGAAAAGGCATTTTTCCCTCCCTTTTCTGTTGAAGAAATTCACAACTGCGGAAAAAATGAAAATAAAAAATGCATGAACGGTTGATTGCATGCAGTAGGAAGAAGGTGTCGGGCAACCTATATAAGTGTCAAAGATTATACAACAAGAACGTGAATAATAAGCCAAAGTGAGAAGTTGCAGAACACGGAGATGAATAGTCCACCGCCTCCTCACCCGCCCATCCCTACACAAATTGTGATCGAAGATGATGCCGACATCCTTCCTTCCTCCGAATCGTTACCCCGACGCCGGTCATCCACGGTCGTACCCATAAATCTCCCCTTGGTAGACGAAGTTGACCTCCGCCAATGCTTCCTGTTTGACAAAATCCCCTCAGCGGCAAGTATGCAGGGTATGGTCATCGGAAAGGAAGAGCTGAACGTTATTTGTGGTCGGGCCAATAATACTCAGTCGATGGATGATGCGGCGAATCGTAATAATTGCAGTCGCCATGGCGGCGTTCGTCGTGGTAATAGTAATATCGTCTCTCCGAACCAGTCTCCGGTAAGAAAGGGCGAGTTCAAGGCGTGTCCATGCTGCAGACGTTACATTGAAAATTTGGATCATAACGTAAGTCCGGGAAGTGTGGGGACGTCATCTATCATGGAAGAACAGAAGCAGCAGCAGCAGCTTTGTGCTTCTTCATCACAAAAGAGAAGCAACAGCGACAACATGGACGAAGACGACAATGAAGAATATGGTTGCTGGAACTTACAAAGGTCAATGCTAACTTCCACCATGGGGAGTTCGCTCATGTCACTCTTCAATGGAGGATCGGAAGACTTCAATCATCAGGACGACGAGGAGGAGTTTCACATGGCGGCTGCACCGCTAGTAAAAGGGGACAAGGTGCATCATTACACTATTACCGAGACTATAGTGCAGGGATGGTTGTATAAGAAAGGAAGTGGGAAGGACATATGGGGTACGAGGTGGTGGAAACCACGTTGGGTTACTTTGGCAGTAAGTATGGATGCATATTATCAGTCTCAATTCATTTCTTCACACCCACATGTCTAACAAAATAATGTCAATCCTTCAATCAACAGCTGGCAATAATTCCAGGTCGAACAGTTCCAATGCCTCTCATCATCTCACATCACGCACCTGGAGTACCCTTCCCAGCGCACGTGATGGAACTAAATGAATCAACTGTCGTCATGGCCATTGAACGTACGACACAAATGGCCACCAAAGATGCTGATGGCGAAGACATTGAAGAGTGGAATAGACATTGTATCCAAATTGTAAATAGTGGAACGAATGAGAGTCGTATGTTTACAGCTCCGCTTCAAGAACGGAATGAGTGGGCATTTGTTATTAACAAGCAGCTGTATTCGATGGAGGAACGGTTGAAGAAGGCAAGAGCGAAGGAGGAAATTGATCAGTATACACAGGCAAAAAGGGGGGAGAGAAAGGCGAAGAGGTTGGGGATGGATTTATTGTTGAAGGAGATGAAGGAGGAAAGGGTGAATACTCAGCGGCAACAGGAGGCAGGAAGACCAATGAGTCCGGCTGGGCGAAGGAGTATTGGTCTTCCACCCAGAGTGTCACCTCCTAGGTAATTTCTCAATTGAAGAATGTCCGCCTTAGATCTCTTGCTGCCTTGAGATTTGTTTTATAGTAGATTAATTTAAATGATTGTGTACACCACGCACAGAAGTATTTTCTTCTACACCTGGAATTATCTTGACAGGAGGAAATGTCAGTTCTGAACCGTCTTTAAGCTTTGTTGTCAGTTCTCTCTGCAACAGTTTATTCTGTTCGTTCATGTTGTGCGCTTGGAAATTCAAATCTTTTCTCTTCTGGAGGACTGCTCGATAATTAGTCATGAGACTTTCCGCCTGGTGCCACTCTTCACTTCTATCACTACAATTATTTTTGTCACACTCGAGTCCAAAATCATCTGTGCATTCAGCCTTGGCTTCAGCTGTTGTAGTTGTATCTGTGTCGTTCAATTTGGCTTCGTTTGTGGTGCATGATTGTATCCCTTCAGGGCAGGTCACATCGGAGTTAATTGAGCTTGCCCTCGAACACCCAATTGCATTGCCAAAAATAAACTCTTGAGATTCATTCAATTCGACCTGCAGTTTGGCCAGGTCATCTCTATGCAATGCTAGGACGGCTCGATACTTTTCCTCGTCCAGCAGTTTGAAGCGTTCAAACTTTTCTCTGTAGGTAGTGTCAGTGAAGGCAAGATGTGAGTTGATGATGTTGAAACTGTAACACTCCTATTATCATGAAAAATGAGACCACTCATTACCTCAAACCTATCGCTTGCCTCTCGATCCTTTCACAGTCAAGCTCTAGGCGGATATTCTCCTTCTCCTCAATCTTCTGTTCTCTTGATTTGGCGTCGAGTGAGTCACACAGCTCTCCTTTGCCCTTCATGATGCGTCTCTTTTGCTTTTTCACTGCTGTTTCATCCTCGGCAAGATCGGTCAGAACACGAACATCATACTCAAGTTTATCCGCGTCCAAGTCGTGCCTCGCTCGAGTATCTTCCAGTGCTATCTCGAGTCGTCGCAATTCAGACTCCAGCTTTTCTTTCGTGGCTAAGCTCTCATTATTTCCATCATTTTGATGCTGCTTGATCTCTTGCCGCTTTGCATCAACATCGTCACGTTGAAGCTCCAACCCGTCTACCTCTGCTTTATCCCGATCGATCATGAGTGCTTCCAATTCATTTTGCTTCTTCTCCAATAGATGCTTTTGATCGTCCTTCAAAGCAGCTTCAATGAGTCCTAGCTCTTTCTCGAAAGCTGCCTTGAGGACCTTGTGTTCATTAACGATACACTGCTTTAGAAATTCAATCTCCTTTCGGTTCCTCCTCAGCGCAGCCACGTACTCGTGATCTTGGTCGCGTAGCTGGGAACACAGTTGCGTTCCAACTTCCTCTAGCTTTGCTACAGCTTCGTCGCATCGGCTCTTTTGTTTCTCGAGCAATGCACACAGATCTTGCGCATTTGTGGCAGACAAGCATTCGCTCCATCCTGATTCGACTGCTTCTTCTTTTGTACGGTCGTTTGCTTGATGAATTAGCTGACCCATTTTGGCGTTATCGTCGAATTCGGAATTTTTACGTTTGATTTCACGCTGGTCAGCTCGAATTCGTCCCTCGGTGACCTTCGCTGTACTCTCGGAAAGAAGTTTGCTGAGTTCGGCGGTTGATGATCGGACTCGTTCTTCACTCAAACAATGCATTTGATTCTGTCCGTGCATTGATTTTACTGTGTTCTCTTTGTTCATGGGAAAGTGTTCTTTTGTTCAAGTCGAGTGGCTATTTTCCTCCTGGCGCCAGCGAGCACATGATAATGGATACCTCCGCTCCTCCAACCGTCTTCTTGCAGCGTCCACCACCTCACCACCACCTCAAACCACTGATGGTAGACGGAGAATACCTTGTTATTCGAAACTCAAAGAGTGCACCAAGCAATAGCACCACCCATTACGAAGGAAGCGCATTGAATACCGTTGAAGAAGCAACTACATTGTTGGATGACAAACCCACTACTCTTAACGTCAACCTTGACGCATCCCTTTCCATTGTAACACTTGTCAAGTATTCAGAGGGAAAGTATATGCTCGACTTTGTTCATGAGGAGGAGGATTCAATCGTTGCATCTTTCCTCGTCAATCACACCACCGAGCAAAGGAGCAACTTGGATGATGATTGCAAACAAATATTCATTGAGTCTATATCACTCAAATATTTGCAACTCTATGCGGTGCTTCTCAACCTCGGCACGATATCACTTCTCAATGACGATCTAGATGTTCAACCCTTCTGTCTACAATATCATCTTCAACACAGTTCTTTTCATTTGTTACCAGACTATGTTCAAGAAGTCCTAAACACGCTGCTACCTCTTGAACAGCTCTTCTCGTGGTCGATTCTGACAAGCGCAAGAGAAACTGGTCACCTTCATTGGAAGGACATTCGCAACTTTCTAGCCAACGTTAAACGCAATATACCCTTCACTTCAGTTGGACCGCTTCTTCACCACATCATTCAGACACACTTGACTTTTCATCAATTTGTCGCATTTGCGAAGCTAGTTGAACGTCACCTGCAGGGACTGCCCAACGTGAAGGTGAAAATCATTCAAGCATCAACCTTGTCAGTAAACATTCAGCTGACATCCAATCAGAATTGCACGGTCTGCATTGGATGCTTGAATGACAATGAATGTCCCCCAACTGCACAGCAATTGAAAGACCACAAAAACAAATTTGTCTCGTGGGAACGTATCAACCTTGTTGCGGAAAGCACCACAACAGTTCGCTTGGTGGGACTCAAGGAAGGAACAGTCTATGATTCGTACATTTATGTATCCAGAACAAACTCAGAATTTCCAGTAGCATCGACAGATGACGACGTGCTTAATTCTCGGTGCACTATTGAAACACAAGGTTATCATTTGATTGATGTATTTCCCGTATTTGATTCAATGACGAAGGAGGAGCAGGGAATTGAGCTCTTTGCGAGCATTAAAGACAAGGCAGTGCGGCTGAGAGCTCAAGCTGATAGGCTTGTCCTCCCAGGGCTACAAGATGAAGAGAGCAACTATGACAATGAGACTTGGCGTCTTTACATCGAGTGGTGGAAAGACAATATCGATGTTAGGTATAATTTCTGCATGAGGGAGTTGATATTCGCGTCACAGGATGAAGAAGTAAGAAGGAATGCTCAAAAGGATGGCATCGTCATGAGTCATGATAAAAGCAGGGATCAAGCAAAACGTGAGCGATGGACACGATCTTTTGGATTGTGGCATTATTATCGTCAAGAATCGGCAGCTAATAGTAGCTTTCCAAGCTCTGCAGAAACATTGCAGTATCAAGGTCATCCTCCACTTCAAACACTCAATTTGTCACGCAGTGACGCAGAGGAAAGAAAGGCTGGCGGCTTGAGACCGCGATTCCCAAGCAAAGCGAGCAAAGCAGAAGCAAAGTCTGACGGAAAGGAAGAGGATGATAACGACACCGATTCTTCGGGAGAATTGGGAGAAGTTTTAGTTCTACAATCTCTCATCGTTCCACAGCCCAAAGTGCCCCCGCCTACACCACCACCGAAGGATTTTACAGATCTGAGCTCGACAACGCAACATGGAAACGAAGCCGCACCATCGGAGCCTGATTGTTGTCCCGACAAATTTGAAGTGCCTCAGGGCAACTTTCAAGTGAGCAATGAACTGAACAAAAATCCGACAATACCACCCAAACCCTCCAGGCTAACAATCGGAGTGGTAGGCCAAGTAGTTTCATTTCGCCATCGCTTCCTGAGACGGCTGAGCACAAGGATTGATACATGTTTAGCTCTGACGAGACCAAAGACGCCTTCTTCTTTGAGGGGTATTGCACTATTCCGTGCAAAGGTTAGGCTCGTCATGCTATTGCAGAAAGTATCTCATAACGATGTTGACATATTCAGTTATCAACAGAGAGATACACGCAGCGCCAATTCAGCGGCCACCACACCGATAAGTGAAGACGAAGAGGAGGAGGATTCGGTAGTACTGATGGACATGGCTGTATCCCATTACAAGGATGTATTGGCAAGAAATGTATTCAGGATGATGCGAAGTCGGGCCAAAGAAGTGGCAGCAGAGAAGCGTGCCAAAGTAGAAAAAATATTGGCAGCTGTGAGAGCATTCGATTCCTTACTGCTCCACAAATGCTTTCAAGCGTTTGTCGAGGCGATCAGGGCCCAAAAGGAGAGCAAGAAAGAAAAAACTAAAATGGAAGCCGTAATGGAAGCCGTACCAGAAGTAGGATACACACCTATTGAGGACGAAGACTCCTGTGTATTTAATCCTCACTGGAACACTGAAGTGGACACGTTAAGTCGCAATAGTTCGAGCGATAGTAGATTGTTGATTGACCCTGCCCTCCTCAAACCTACTCAAATCAAAATGCTTGATGACGAGACACTGAGCGGCATGAGATGTGCGAAGCGAGCAGGAGCATCGAACTTGTATGATGTACCAGAATTTCTCCTTCGTTTTGATGATCTTGCTAAAGAACGACCCATGGATTGTTTCAGAAACCGAGAAATCTCCAAGAGCTCATCAACAAAGGAATGAGGCAGGGACATAATTACTGGGATATAATCACTGATCCCAAAATGACTTCGCATTCTTATCATACGATGGACTATCGTTGCAAGGGACGACACTAGGCCTGTCCTTAAAATAGCAAGATATCAATGGCTTTGCAGAGCAGCAGTGAATCGATGCAGGGAGACCATGTGTATTGTTCATCGAACCCTCCCTACAGTCATCATTTACATACCACTCTCCAAATTGCTTTAGAAACTTTACTTTAGTTTCTTTCCCGTCCGTCCAAAACATGTGAAAAATGTACGGTTTCAATTCGCCAGAGATGATCTGATGCATAGTCGAGTGATCGTAATTAAAGTGGTAGCCACCAGGGAATTCATAGTAGTCATGTCGATCTAACACTTTGACCTTCATTCCAAATAAAGATGAGTGCTCTAGCAGCAGCTGAGTCAGCACCTGCTGGTGTGTGCGAGTCTTTCGTATCAGGTCACCGTGATACAAAAGCGACGTAAAGAGATACTGCACCTTTTTGTTGGCTCTAGAGTAGAAAAATCCCGAGTTACTGGAATAGGGAGCGTAGCGAGACTGGGAGGACCCATCGTGCTGAAAGATAATGTCGTAATTTTGGGAGCCACTTCCGTATTTACTGAAGAAATCTAGCGGATTACGATAATACACCACATCAACGTCCTGATAAAGCGCATCGTAGCCACTCAGATTAATATATAAGCAGCAAAGAATCTTTGCAAACATCATGGATGTAAACGTTTCATCTCCATATTTCTCAGATGCAGCCCCTTTTGGCATTGTAGCAAAGTTCCATTTGTCAAAATAGACCATGACTCCTAGATCTTTAGCGAATCCTTCTACTAATCGTTTGCTTTCTTCGTCAGTTACAAATACTAGCACACGATGAAGATCCAGCCCTCTTGATTGTGCAGCACAAAAGAAGTTGACCAGTAAATCCGACTGTCCTTGGTTCACAGTCATGACTGTAATTGCTTCATTCGCAAATGTCTCATTTATTTGTTTGATAGGTGGAGGTTTGATGTTATTGCTTTCAAATAGTTTTTGTATATCCATCAAAACTGCATCAGCATGCTCAAAAAATTGTAGTAGTGCATTCCAGTGTGCACTTATTAACGGTTTGAATTTCGGCAAATCAAATCGATCCACACCAGTGGGAGTAGTGATTGAACCAACGTGCTTCAATGGGGCGTTATGATCAAACTTATTATTATTTGTTGCATCACTTAATCTCATCCATCGGTTCACATGAAATGCCGGTAGATTGTGTGCAGGAATCCATATGTGACATTGTGGACGAAATCCTGCAGGTGTGTGTGCGAATTGCACATTGAGTGAGCCGCATTTTTGCATAGCTTCCGTTATGTTGTCTATTCGGGTTATAGTATGTTCATCGGCTGCTGGTGACGACTGCAATAACTGATCCGGAATGGCATCAGCATGATTGTAAATTATCAGTGCCTCGTCGGATAGAGGGGATTCAAGTGTAGCGACACCAAAATTGTCGAATGCAGACATCAATTCATGTTTTGACACACGTGCCATAGCTTGAATAAATGATGAGTCTTTGTTAGTGTTTCCATTTCGGCCTGAATCGCTTGCTTTCGTTGTAGAATCTGCAATCAGTTGATTGACCTCTGTATTGATTTGATTTATTCGCTGCTGGTAATCATGACACTCCTTCAGCTTTGACAGCGGACTGCCGTTGCCATTGTTTTCAAAGTCGACGACATTTTTGCTAGATATATGATAGCCGGAGTAAAACGAGATACCAGCAAGAATTGCCAGGAAGGTCACAGTCCTGCCGACTGGGGGGCTACGCTGCCTCTGCTGTTGCTGCATGGTGGCGTCGATTGCCGAAGCAAAATTGTGGTGGCGTACCGCTGTATCCGATGCTCTCGCTCCAGCAGCTGTTGTTGTTGTCGTCGTTGTCGTCGTTGTTGTTCATGTTGATGTTGCATGTAGATAGGTTGTAAGGGTACAATACTGTAAATTAATGAAGTGTGTTCTCAAGTTTCTTAAAATATTTTGACGATCCCCTAAGTTCCAGGTGTAATTTTCAGGAACATTTCAGAATTGGATTCATAAGTTTCAGTATGAGAAATATCGCTAGAGATGAAAGACACATACTTGTGCATACATTTACTGAAAACTTCTTCTCACGTATCCTACATTCACAGCTAGGGTCATTCCATACACAACTTAGATAGACTCGGTGATCTTCTTGCCGAGCATTTTCTTGGCTTTCATGATGTGTTTGAGGTTCTCACTGAGCCTGAAAAGAGCAACCCCTTTTGGATCCTTAAGACGGTTGCGATGCTTCGTCATGATTGTGTGCTTGTCAGGCTTGACCATACGCTCAGCATCCATAGAACCACAGTGCGCATCGAGAGTACCAGAGCCCTTGCAACCATAATGTAGAATGTTGGAACCGAAGGTATTGAAGAATTCGTTGCGGGCCGTCACATTCTTCGTCTCCTCAACGAAAGCAATTACCTCAGCAATAGTGATAGCTTTGATGTTGATTTCAGCCGATAGCCAATCTTATTGAAAGAGACAGTGGTTTTTCATCTTTTTTTGCTTTGGGCTTTGTTTGTGTTGATTTGCCAACTTCGGATCGCCAAACTTCGCCAATTTTTCGGAACATTGGTGGAATTTAACCGAACATTCCGTCAGAAACTTCCACCACTCTGAAACTTGAGCGTATCTCCTAGAGCTCTGACGAACGAAGCTTGCCGCTGCCGCATCACAAAATGTATTTATGTTTTCTGAATTTTTATCTGTGGGCAGGCAGCGGATGGAGGCATGCTAGCTAAGGAGAAGGGGAGGGCCCAACTGGTGATTGACCATACTGATTGATCTGTATGTAATGAGACTCCGCAGAGCGCATAAGACGACAAGTAGCTGTGATAATCTGCAAAGAAATAATATGAATTACACGTAACCAACACGTTCAACTTGAATAATTATGATTTCATCTTATTACAAAGGATGTGAAGGGATAAAGAAAATAGCACAGAAATCACAAACGTAGATATCAGAGAGATTCAATAGTGTCTATCCTGTCCTTAACAGGACCATGTATCTACATAGCTCTATACAAAAGGCATGCACCACACCTCCTATCAAAGTGAGCATCTATTTCGATGCCGACGATTCCAGATCAATCGACACGTTTTCGCTTCCTCTCGAATCGACACCGGACTGTTTCCTCATGTTGGCAGCAAATTGGTCTAATTTGGCTGTGTCAAATGTGTAAGCACTTTCTCCGTACAGCGGCCACGACGAACTGCCGCCACTGCCTCGCCTACTTTGTTTCTTATGCTTCTTCTTGTGTTTTCTACTCCTCTTCTTTGATTGCCTCTTTTCATCTTCTGGGTCTTCGGTAGCAAATGACATCAAAGATTCCATCCGGAACCGTTCTTCCGATTTTTTATTCGCACGTTTTGGGGCGTAGATATTTGGGTGGATATTTGGCTCATCACCTCTAATGCCGTATTGGTCATACTCCTCCGCGTCGTCATCACTCATTTCTTCACTACTTGCTCCGAATGGCTCTTGCTGTGACTCAACGTAGTAATCCCCTACATTCACAGAAGGATCAGCTGGTGGCGATTTGCTTCGTTCGGCGTTCCTTCCGTTGCTACGCGAGCGGTCTACTGGGGCTACTTCAATAACCATTGGTTCGGGTTCAAGCTTTGGCTTCGTGTCGGGCTCCTCTGGATAGTTGCGTGTGTTATCATCTCCATTTGTAAGCGCGAGAACAAGCGCACCAGCAGTCTCGCCCTCTGGATCAGGTTTTGTATAATCTGGTTCGTAACCCGGCATAGTCAGCGCAGGGTACATTGGAGGGTCTTGTGAAATTTTTTGTTTGTTTGTGTAGGTGTTTACTGTGAACTCATCTTCGCCAAATTTTGGGTCCTGTGGATTCGATAAAGATATGGAAGGGTAATCATCATACTCCATCCCAGATTTTTCGCCCCGCGGGCGACGGCGACGGGGATGAGGAAAGGATGAGTGATGATCACTGTATCTATTGCGTCTTCTTCTGCCGTCATCCCGCCGCCGAGGAGGACGATCGCGCACATTTCTAGAATGATTGATTCGCCTATCGAAGGATTTTCGGAGGGTTAGACCTGTGTCAACAAAAGACCGACGGCGAGGTGCGCTGGAGTAGTGAGATAGATGATTGCTTCCTGTGCGACTAGCTGGATTGTTGAACAGGATATTGACAGCTTTATCGTCTTGCCTAGTTCTGGCGGAGGCAAAGATGCAATACCCAATGCAGCAAACTAGTACGAGGAGCAGAATCACAATCAGAGCAATCCCCCAACCCGGTAAGCCACCGTTACCAGTGCTCCCATTGCTCAAGGTGCCAGAATTACTTCCACCAGTGCTCCCATTGCTCAAGGTGCCAGAATTACTTCCAACGCTGCCTTCTTCCCCTCCCAATGGAACCAGGTTCATCCCAACGTTCACATAATTCATTTTCGTTCTGATTTCATCCAAAATTACCCCGTATGAATCCCTCGCCTCCGTAACAATTAGTGCTTCATAATCCGTGCCATCGTCACTGTTGCTTACTTCGACAGTGTAGCAAACTGAAACATCCCTCAACCTTCGCTCCAACACTCTTAGCTGTCGCTTCTGAGCTAATCTACGTCCTCCGCACACTTGTTCACTGATTCCAACGACCTGCAGGTCGGGTACACGTTTTGTCAACCGCGCCAAGATGACCTTCAAAGCCTCCAACACATTTGTCTTCAGCTTCGTCACGTCCACATTGTCGGGTAGGCCCGTTAATGCAAATTTCAATGTAGTTTCTATGGTGTTGGGGGTATCTGGCAAATTAATGGTGGGGGATTTGGTTGGGTTGGGAGTAGTCTCTCCGTTCGGACCTTTTGTATTACAGATAGTGGAGAATGGACTATGCACGCCGCAGCATATTTCTCTGGTGTTGTAGATTGACCAAACTCCGGGTGGGACCTGAAAGATAAGACGTCAAATGAGTGTAGAAGTGAGTATGAACTTGCCAAAACAGAAAGAGACAGCATGCGTATCGCCCCCCTCCTTCGTCACTATGGAAGTATCACTGAAGGAAGAATTCTTCTCCATTCTGAGCGGCATCGGCTTTCAATTTCACATCAAATATTTATACCAGCCCAACAGGATATAAGTGATGTGCCCACAACTTAGTGTGATGTTTAACAACTCACCTCACTTCCCGTATTACAAGTCTCCGCCGACGTAGGATTATTCCACCACGGACAATTCACGCCCCGGATACAAGTTTGCCATGGATTCCCCCCACAATTATTCAATGGTAACACACAGTCACCATTTGCATCGGGGCAAAACGGTTGTATACATTCACAGGCACATTTTTCATAATTGAACATTCCGTACTTGCATCCTGTTGATGGAGCCTCACACGTTTGTGCTGTTACTCCGGGCATGAGTGCTACTGGAAGAAGCAGAATGAAAAGGTTTATTATTGTCATGATCGTGTCGTCGCGTTACTAAATAATATATTATTTTTGTCTTGATGATGATGGTGATGATGATAGTAATACTACTAGAATCACCTTCTAAAATAATGATTGCTACTTTCTATGCACACCAACAACTCTCGCCATCGCAGTTGCAAGTTTCCCCGTATTACTGTTGTCTGTTGTATTATGGCTGGGGCTGTAGTGGCTACACGACAACCTTACTCGGAGTATGTATGAAGTACTATTTATGGTACTCACTCATCTATTTTTTCGGTATGTAGTATGTTGTACAAGAAAGCTGCATGCAGAGCGGCACTCCCTCCTCCCTGCGCGCAAATCTGTAGGGCCATTTGAAGTCTAGCTTTGGCTACCGAAAAATCGGGTCACTTCGTGAAATGCCCCCCCGAGCAGGGCTGTGTACCTATTTTTTACCTACCCGGAAAATACCCATTCGTCCGGTAA
>JALLBJ010000497.1:0-19401 GCA_036940105.1 Skeletonema potamos | reverse complement strand
TCGCTCTCTCTAGAGAGAGACCATTGCAAGGGTGTTATTATCCTCTGATTTTGTCCTCCCTGCCGGCCTGCGTCATTGTTTCACAGATCTCTTTCCATGGACGAGATATTTTCGCTCTCTCTAGAGAGAGACCATTGCAAGGGTGTTATTATCCTCTGATTTTGTCTGCCCTGCCGGCCTGCGTCATTGTTTCACAGATCTCTTTCCATGGACGAGACATTTTCGTGAAAAAAATAAAAAAGCGACAAAATGAAACCTGAAACTGAAAGGAAACAAACGAACGCTCTCCATCATTCCATCCCACATCCAAAATAAAACAACAACACGGAGTATCATTATTTCCAATACAAGATGTCGTCTCCAACAGCAGAGTTCTAATAAGCCAACCATCACCACCACCAGCAGCAGCAGCAGCTGACGGGCGAATCGGCGGCAACATGAAAATGAAGTCGTCTGGTGGTGGATTTTACTTGAAGTTGAGATAGGCATCTCATAAATAGCCATCGTTTCAACTCCGACTGATCATAACGGTCACTCTTCCACCAACGAATTGACACCATTGGATAGAGTAGTAGTAGATAAGAAGTAGAGAAGTTGGTAGGTGGGTGCTGCACTTTCATTATTTTATTCGAAAGGAGATTCTATCAGATTCATTACTCGGTGCAATCTATCAGAGCTATCATAAGTACATCAAGGTGTCAAGACAAGGAGGCCACTAAAGATTGAGCCTCAAAAACAGTCTTGGACTGCAGCCAACAAGACGTAGAATTGTTATTATTATTATTGTTTTATATCGTTGTTATTATCATTCCAACCATGCCAATGCAAACAGAACAGTCGCCCCTACTGGGTCTCAAGTTCATCCCATCATCACCATCATTCCAATCGCCAGTGCCTCATCGAAGAACTCAAAAGGCTCAAACAACGACTCCGACAAGACAGCAGCGGCGACAAAAAGAGATGCAAAACGAATGGAGACAATTCGTATACGCAATCTTTCTATCAACTGCTCTGCTTGCAACACTTTTCATTCTCAAAGAGTCGACGACAAGTAATTATCGATTATACGATAGCGACAACGGTAGCCGCAGCGTTGACAAATCATCATCTAATATAAACAACGATGATACCATATCGGAAGTGATCATGGCAGCAAGTAATAATAACAAGAATTCATCTCCATTCTTTCTTCGTCAATCCTCTTCATCGGTCTTATCCGCCCTCGAAGAAGAATTATCCACCTCCTCCGCATCATCATTATCATCAACCAATCACAAAAGACCAACTTCTTCTACCCCATCCTCATCCTCACCATATACAAAAGTACAAACTCTCTCCTTCCAAATCTACACAGGTGGAGCACCAGCCCTAATCCCCGATGAAACCAACCCCACAACTCTCAAAAAAATACGAAATCACGAATGCAGGGGATTACACTCCTATGGTAAATCGGAAGATGATGATTCTGAGTCACCGCTACAATGTTATTTGGGGATGGAAGATACAGCTTTGGATGTAGAAAAGAGATTGAATATTATGAGAGATGCGGTGAATAAGGCGTATGATGTTTCGGTTATGGAGGAGTCTACTTTGAAGGTAAAGTATATAAGTGTGTAGTTTGTGTGTGTATGTGTGCATTATAAGTATGTCTTGGGTTGTCGTCTCGTGTTGTGTATGATTTGGTCAAAATTCTTCAAGACATTGTCTCACTATCATGCACTTGTTACATAATATTCATCTCTAGATCTTCTTGGCACCCGAGTTTTTCTTTAGAGGTAAGAATGGAAGTTTTGAGTTTCAGCCAGAAGAAAAGAAGGAAGCAAATGGAAAGTGTGGCGATATCTGTCATATTCTCAAGGGCCTTGAGGATATAGTAGCCGATGAACGATTTGAGAATTGGTTATTCCTTTTCGGGACTGTGATTGGGTCAGAGGTATTGCCAAAGGAAGACGAATACGATTATCAGTTCTACAACTTTGCCCCACTATATAAAGGCTTCGACCCAGCCAAGTCGAAAGGAATAGGGAAGAATTTCATCGTACCAAAGCGATATGTGAGCAATATTGACTTCTTAACTCCGCTGCGTCATTTGAGTGATAAGACCAATGTTATGGAGTTGTTGGATGACTTTGATTCCTCCTTGGACAGAACACTTGCTAATCCACATATAAGCGGCCACAAGCGATATGATAATGATATGTGGCTACGGTACAAAGATGAACTAACTGCGCTTGGTTACAACATGATTGAATATGGATGGTTCTTCTTGGACGGAATAGCTTTCTCTGTGGAAATATGCCTTGATCACTTGGTACACAGAAGTCTCATGACATACATGGCGGATGTTGTGACTGGATCTAATACTCGCATTCCTAGTTCCGCAAATGATGTCGTCGATTGGGTGGGCATACCAAGGACACAGGCGCAGATTTCTTTAGTATCTAGTGCAGGAATGGATGTCACAGTGTCTTCGCTAGCCCTTGCCAACGGCGGACATATCTTTCTGCAAGATGGAATGGAAGGTGATATTCCCCCACACTCATCCTACGGAACAGATGAATGCTCACCGAATGAATATGAGTTCTTTGGTGGAAGTCAATCGATTACACGAACTGCAGTTGTATCGCCCACAGATGTTACGTTTGAGTATGTGATGAATTTGAATTTCAGTGAGTTCGATCTGTATCCAGAAGGTGGTGATAGAAACTGGAAACACGTATTGAAGGGGGTGTTTTCGAGTACAGCTTATCAACCCAAGCTGACCGTGTACGACCCGATCAATATTACAATTACGTCTACGTCACTTGTTTAGATGAAGTGCATTGAATTGAGGAGGTCCAAGATAATGGTCACACACGGAGATTGAGAAAAGAAATCTGAGTTGAAGTACTTCGATTTCAGGCTCGAGATTGTTATAAGAATGGAGAACAGGGCTCGGGTATAAATTTTGAAGTTATTTCGATGACTCCTCCTTGATGACCCTGGTGAATGAAAGGATACGTAGGTGAGAAACTCCGTCTAGAGAGAGAGAGAGAGGAGGGGCAGCTTATTTAACTACAAGTATACATTTATTGCAAAAAGGGTAATATGATTTCATCCTTAAGTATGCTCTAAATGGATAAATGGACCTTGTCATTCGGATCGGGGTGACGGACGGATGAGTACCAACTGACTTAGGCAAGACACTTGTTCAAAAGCTCCACGTGGCCAAACTGAGATGAGCGAAACGTCTCAACTTTTAGGCCGGTAGCTTATTGTGGGTACTGAAAATTGTCCGTCCGCCAGCAGCTGCCTGAAGCAACGGAAGATCAGGCACTGAGACAACTTGAATATCAATGTACATGGGTACCGAGCTGACGGGCTTTCTCTGACACCCTGTGCCATCAATGGCTCGGCCGCCGCCACACGCCGCATACACAAATCAACAGCACTTATTAGAAGACCATGTATGACGAATGGCGGTGCACAAGGTTCAACTATGAAAGCCCGACCACTGCTGGCCTGAGGAGATAACATCTACTACTTCTTCACTGCTGCCGTATCATTGGTTGCTGCTTCTTTCTACTACGATTCTTTGCTGCTTTTGAAAAATTAGAGGTTGCAGTCCCATCACCAATCAACACACCCCCTAAGTCTGATTGCAGGAGAGTTAGACTGCCTACTCACAGCCTCCTTCGGCATCTTTTTCTTCCGCTAACAATTGCTAATTGCTAAGGAAACAGTGCGTAAATTTTTGCTCCAATAACACCTACGCCACTCCGTCTATTATTTCCCCTGACCTCAAAACAAAAGTGCCGCATAACTGCCGTCCGTGCAGCTTGCAGACACGAGGCCACCTCTGATTATTTGTTTGCTACCAACAAAAGTTAAGGACACCAAAAGAAAGAGCATTCTACGACGTTGAAGAATGACTTCAAGCCATATGGATATGAATCGTCTATCCATCGTAGACGAAGATGGTGGGGTCAGCAGCAGCAATAATGCCCCTCCAAAATTAACTAGCTTTACTCCTCCCCCTCCCGGATTTGACAAGCCTTCCTCCTCCAGTGCTATTACCAACAACAGCAATAATAACATCAACGTTGCAGCAGAGCAAACGCAGCAACGAAAATCACCCTCCTTCAATAATCTAGCGTTAGCACTGGGCACTGGCTTGGCGGAATGCATGGACAATTCCACTTCGGAGAATAACACCTCCATGGGCAGCAATAGCAACACCAATAACAATACCGCCAATCACCTTGGTGGACTTGACTCCATGGACAACTATGCAAGACAATCACGTCACGCGGTAACACGTCTCATCGGTCATACACAATTTCAACAGCAGCAGCAGGAGGGGAGGGGAAGTGTCCCTCCTAGTTTAAACATGAATGGTGGAATACAGCAACATCATCATCATCCTGAGTTTGGTCTATTACAACATCATGGGATTACTACAAACACGGGTGGTACTAATAATAATGGCAATTTTGGGAATTCGAATAATTTACAGCAGATGAGTGGTAGTGGTGGCGGTGTGCAACAACAGCAACAGCAGGTGAGATTTACTGCGGCCATGATGGCACAGCAAAGTAGTCAGCAGCAGTCACATCAACCGAATAATCATAGTAGTGGCGGCCAGCAGGGTGGTATGAATACACAGCAGCAGCAGCAGTTTTTGAATACAAATGATCTTTTGCAAATGCATCGTCAACAACAACAACAACAGTTGCTCAACAACAACAGCAACAACTCATCCGGAGGGACAAATCTAAACAATCAGGGGGGTAATAATACTACGTTATACAATCCACTCTCCAAACAACAAGGATTACAATTCCAACAACAACCACCATTATCTCCTCCTTCTTCTTGCAACAACAACAACAACCACATGACGAACAATCACAATATTCACTCCTATCAAGGAGTTACCGTCGTCGAACCCAACAGTGCAAGAAATTCACCAGCAATTATTCATAATGCAAATGGTACCTTGAGTATTGGTGGGGATGGTTTATTATTTCATCATTTTCGTGGTGGTGGAAGTGGGAAAGAGGGTGATGTGTTCCAACAACAACCACCACAGCAACAGCAACAGCAGCAGCAGTCGGGTAATAATCTGAATACCACGAATCATCCAATGAACATGATGGGGGGATTACCCTTCCTCACAACTAGTAGTGCTACTATTCAAGGAGGAGGAATTCAACCAGTTGTTGGAGCAACTACAACTGGGGGTAGTAATACTTTTCTGGGAGGACGAGCATCCGCACCCCCCTCCAACCTAACCACCGGTGGTGGACGTACGGGGAGTGTGTTGCATCATACGGCAATGCATCCGAATTTACGTGCGTTTACGGCATCAAGCTTGCAAATGAGGGTGGCGGAATTACATCAAGAGTTGGGAGGTGGTGGTAGTGGTGGTGGTGGAAGTGGAGTTGGTGGTGGACCTACACCCCCATCATCTCGTCCAACGACTCCTGGACAACAACAACAACAACAACAACTTCGAACGATTATTGTTACATCTGCCACTCCTCCCCTCCATCCAAATACAACTCCACGACCTGTTGTTTTATCCCCCGTTTCCCCCGGACATATGGTAGTAACAACAACAACATCTGCACCATCCAATAATAATTCACGTCAACCCACCCCCGCAACGACAATAATTTCTCCCGAACAACGTGAGAGGGAACAAGTTGCAGCTCAGGAATTGGCACCTTTTCTTAAACGTCGTGATCCAAATAGTACTATTACTACTAGTAGTAATGCTGCTGACAGTTTGAACAACAACAACAAAAACATCCCCACGCCATCAGTGTCAAGTAGTGGTGCAAGTAGTGGCACCTCCTCCTCCTCCTCCGGCAATGGAAGTAGTAATGCCGGCAGTAGTAGTCGTGGATTAGCAATCCTCTACGCATCCTCCTTAAATGTACCCGATGTCCGTTCCACCTGTGAGGCATTTGGAGCATTAGAATCTTTCCGATCGGACTTTGCCGAAACGAAGGGTGTGTTCTTTGCGACATTTTATGATTTACGATCCGCTCAAATGGCAGTGGTGGAGTTACCCAAGGCTTTGAATAAAATGGCAAATGTTGGAGGGGTAGGTGGTGGTGGTGGTGGACTAATGAGGGCGGTGGAAGTGGAGTATTGTGTCCCCTTGAATGCATCAAGTGCGACGGATGAGAGCATGTTGCTCTTATCGAATTTGCCAGGGTCGGTCGATGAACAGGATTTGAGTCGGATGTTGTCGTCGTATGGGGAGGTGCGTGCAATTCATTATCAGGCGAATATGATGAGCGGTGATGATGATGATGACCTGGCATCGTACATGGTAGAATTTTTTGATGTTCAAGATGCTCGTCAGGCATTGATGGAGTTGGAACATACCAATTTCTGGGGAGATAGGGCTGTTGTGAAGGTTGCCACGAGAAGTCCTACGAAAAGGAAGCAGGGGAAAGAATTGATTATGCTCATGAGTAGTTGGAGACAGGGTGTGGCTCCGAAACTACAACCGGGGGGAGGTGACAATATGAATAATGCTCCTCCAAGTCGGACTCCATCACCGCCAGCTCCTGTATCGAAGCCTTCTCCTCCACATAGTGCTAGTCTGACAGCGGACACATCGCAAACTGGTCACATCCATCACATGGTCGGAACAGCGCATCCATATTACCAGTACTCTCACCAACAAGAACAACAGTACGCGGCTCAACTTGTTATGGGACCGGATGGGCATTATCAGTACATGTTGGTTAATCATGGTGGTCATTACGGTCACCCCGGGCAGATGGTCATCGATCCTCATCACCAGCAGCTCATGTATGCGGCTGTAGATCCGCAATACATGCACATGAATCCGCAACAATACCATCACATCCAATACGTTAATCCTATTCCAGGTGCCAATTACGCCATGCTAAGTGATGACATCCACCATCAGCAACATCAACAACTGCCTCCGACACAGTTCGTCAGATTGCCTTCGAATTCAGCCTCAAGAGGAGGAGAGGGTAATTCGAGCAGTTTGTCAAGTGGAAGTCAGTCACCTGGTGCAAATCGAAGTAAGATATGTGCAAGAACACTCTCGGGCAAGAGTAACGGAAGCGTAGGGAGCGGATCCACATCGGGGAATAACTCTGGCGGAAACGCAGATGAAAACAACGACTTATCCCTCTTCATCGAAAATGTCAAAAGTGGGAAAGACTTACGATCATCCCTCATGGTTCGAAATATACCAAACAAATACACGCAGCAAATGCTGTTGAGTGAATTTGCCGCGGCGGGGCATGGACCCGACAAGATGGACTTTTTCTATCTCCCCATCGATTTTAAGAACAAATGCAATAGAGGATACGCATTTGTTAATTTTGTGGATTATCAAGACATCGTCCCCTTCTTCGACGAATACAACGGGACAAACTGGAAAAGATTCAATAGTGACAAGATTTGTGATATCACCTACGCTCGCATTCAGGGGAAGGCGGCGATGCTAAAGCGTTTTGAGAACTCAGCTTTAATGGCAAAGGATGATGAGTATCGCCCAATGGTCTTTGTTTCGCATGGGGAACGAAAAGGGCAACGAGAAAGCTTTGGATGAATGAGACAGTAGAATAAAGTCCTTAGTATGATATTTAGCTTTCGCATACAACTTTTATCGGACATCTAGGCGGATGTGGCACGGGTTGCATTGCACAAGGAATGGCGTCTTGAATATGGTATGAGTACTTGTGTCTTTTCTTTTTGATAGCCGACTCGCTTTTCAGCGTGACACAACTTTTTGCTCAAACTTGGATGCACGCATGCTTGAGTCCAATGCATTGAAATATATGAATGAATCTCTAAAGAGAGAGAGAGAGAGAGAGAATGAGAGCCACTCTTGTAGACAAGCAAGGTTGTCACATCATTTGTAGCATCAAGTAGATATTTGTAACATCATGTCATGATGATGTGACATCGTCACTTTTGCTGCTTGCGCTTTTCGCATTTGCGATGACGGACGTGCGTATCTACCTGTCAAAGCGAAGTGCCATGATGAAGCGCAGTAGTAGTACAAGCATGGCGACTTCCACCAGATTTCTTCTCCTAGCTGCAGTTGCTACTCTCTCATCATTCTTCACAACATCATGTTGTGCTGCTGCCCTGATCTCCAGCAACACCGCCGCCACGAACAACAACTCGTGCACCACCACCCCTCCATCTCCACTCATCAGCACCGAAGACATTGAAAAAATCTCTCGGGGTGGTGTCGCCATAATCCCCAATTGGCTTCCCCCGCACTTAATTTCCGCGATGCATGACGATGCTCAACAATTATTTCACAATGGTCAATTCCGTCCTGATGGATTGACCAATACCGCCATTAAAGATCAAGGGTTTACCACCAAGGCTGATCGACAAACATTTCGGGGGGGAGCAGGATGGGATAGTGATGTGGGAGACGTCGCAACACGAATTGAATTTGCCAATAGGATGAGAGAATTACGATTACAATTGGCACAGGTCTTGAATCGTCCCACGTTGGCAGAAGAGGGGAGGTTGAAACATGAAATGACATATAATTGGTATGAACCTGGCGCGTCTCTTGGACGGCATTTAGATGAGCACCATGAAGAAACGAAGGGACCGAGTGGATGGGTTATGCCCACGAGACGGAGTGTAACTTGGTTGGTTTACTTGAATGAGGGGTGGACCAAGGAGGAGGGGGGGGCGTTACGATGTATGCCAAGAAATGATGAAAGTATGAAGAAGAATACAATTCAGGTGGGTTGTCATGAAGGGAATTTACAAGTGGGATGGATCAATGATGGAGTAACTCCAGTTTTTCTGGATGTATTTCGTGAAAGTGGTGGAGCCTGTTTGTATCAAGTTGTTAACAATAATAACAACAACAACAACAATGAAGAAGAACGACAAATTTTATCCACACGGGATTTTGATGTGCCTGCACAACCAATTGACTTTTCGGTATTTTTGAAGGAGGAAGTGAGAGAGTCATTTGCACAGATTAGTACTAATCGATTGGATCCACGTTTTGCATCTGCTGTTACCATTGCCGGTGGTGGTAGCGGTGGTGGCATTACACCCCCACAAGACTTCGATTGTTCAGATGAACCAACAATATTGGATATTATGCCAGTCGCTGGAACACTGGTATTATTTGACTCGGTTACTTTACCACATTTAGTCAGAGAAGTTACAGGAAAGAGACAGAGGATTGCTGCTACAGGATGGTTCCATGAAGATTCTCAATTCTCGCTACAGATATAATATTATATAGTCTTAGAATTTGTTAGTTGATTGAAGAAAATATTATGTCTACACATCATTATTTATCTATATATCTATTCAGCATTATTTAATATGGATAGTCTTGCTCATTCCGTGGCGTTTGAATACACACTATTTTGAAGAAGATATGCATACATAGAATTCATGCTCACAAACTCTCGACCTGTCACTCTCTCTCTCGCTCTAGAGAGAGGAAGCAAAACATTAACGTGGCCACCTCTCCTTCTTCGGTCTTGATCTACCATCCCTTTTGGGTGGTATGTTGGAGTTTACCTTGCCCCCTCCTGTCGCCGACTTGCTCACAAAGATGCCGGTTACACCATCAAGTCCCATTTTCTTCACCATATTTCCTCCCATTGCCGGTGTATTTCGGAAGCCCATACTCGCAGCGAACTCATTGGCAATTTCGACTAGCCGTTCCTTCCTATTCATCCTCACTCGTTTCATCTGTCCCAAATAGTAACCCAGAAAAGCCTGGTAGGCACCCTCCCCACTTTTGTTGAGAACTTGATCTCCATTCTGAATCCTCTCCATTAATGATTTCATGATATCATCAGTCTCGTCAAGTGTAGTAGACGACTTTTTCAACAGATCAGTCAGCTCTGGATTCTTTGGGATACTAATCTCCGTGAGCTCTTCCAAGAACAAGCTTTCAAAGGGAGCCAAGACGAGCCAACCCTTTCCACTTGCACCTGCTCGTCCTGTCCTACCGAGACGATGGATGTATTGCTCTCTAGATGAGGGCATTCCAAGTTGTACCACGTGTGTCACACCTGGATAATCCACACCTCGAGCTGACACGTCACTCGTAAATAGTATACCAGCCTCGCACTCACGGAATTGACCACTAACTCTATTACGGTATCCCTGTGACTTCTTCGAATGAAGTTCCATCACCGGTAAACGAACCACTTCGTTGAACAAATCAGCAAAGAAGGATACCATCCTAGCAGTAGGGAAAAAGACTACCACTTTATTATTATTCCCACCACCACCGCCACCACCAGTACCTCCATCATTATTTGCTGCAGTCTCCCTTACCACCCGAATAATCGATGGTACATATTGAGACATGGATGGAATGATGACATGACTTTGTTCAATATGAATATGAGTTTCAGTTGATGATGCTTCACCACCACCGCCACCACCACCACCCTTACCATTCTTATCACCACCACCACCATCTTTGATACAGTCCACTTCAACATAGTCATCGTGCATGGTTTGTCTCATAATCTCCTTTAATGCTGGGGGGACTGTTGCAGAGAATAATAGAGTTTGTCGTCGTCGTTGACGTGATGTTGATGATGATGATGATGAACCCATGTAATTCAAAATCTGTTGAATCTCCCTCCGAAAGCCAAGGTCTAATAATTGATCAGTCTCATCCAAAACAATAATTGGAGTTTGTTTCATAATCACTGCAAATTTTTGTCCATTCACAGTTGCCGTTTGTAACAAATCTTTGAATCTACCGGGTGTAGCTACCAATACTGTGGGCAATTGATGATTCAAACGTGATATATCACGGGATGTTTTTGTCCCACCAAAGACTACCTGTGTATTGGATAAATCCGTATGAAATGTTAATAATTTTTCTGCCTCGTTACCAATTTGTGTTGCCAATTCTCGTGTGGGGGAAATGACCACAATGCCAACTTGTGATGATATATTATTATAATAATCTGGAAGACGTAATAATCGTTCAATAGCGGGTAAAAGAAAGGCAATCGTTTTACCAGTCCCAGTCCGTGCTCGTCCTAAAATATCTTGTCCGGATAAAGCAGCTGTATATGTCTTGGCTTGAATATCTGTCATGGTAGATAGACCTAATATTTCAACTATGGCACGTTTTGTTGCTGGATGGAGATCGGAACGTTGTGCAAATTCAATGTTGGAGAGGAGGGATGCATCGTTGTTGTTATTGTAGTTTGTTTGTTTTGTATCAGTATTATTCGTTTTCTTCTTCTTTGGTGTTGTTACCTTTGTTGTTGTTACATCTGAAATTTCGACAACATCATCCAATACTACAGTATTGTCATTAGTAATATCCAGCAACCAATCAATACGACGTACTTTGGATTCATCAATAGCACTAGTACTAGTAGTAGCACCCATTAACTTTTTTCTCTGACTTACTAACAATTCACGAACCTTACTTGGAGAGACATCCAATCGTTGCGCTAGATTGGCCAATTCCTCTTCTCGACTTCGTTTGGACGATGATGATGATGATGATGCAGCGTTCAATACTGTGATTGCAGCAGCAGTAACAGCACGTCGTTGGATAGCAAATGGTGGTGGCGGTGGAGAGGAGGGGAAGGAGAAGGCATTTGTTACAACTACTGATGGTAGCAGTTGTTGGGCTGCAAGTAGTAGCTGCAACACTACTAGCTTGCTTGGGATGGCCATCATTAATACTTGAAGAGTGCAATGAGGAAAAAGTAATGGGTGATGGTGATGTATTACTTCTTGGCATCCAAATTGCGGTCTGGCCTGTCCGTCGTTGCGAGAAATTTTTCACCTCACGCACACCTAAGTAAGTAAGTACGTACATTCATTTTTTCACAACTTCAATTCAAACATCAAGAACGGACCATGGCGTCCGCTCTTAGGGTAGCACTTGCTGCCACCAGCCTAGCACCATTGGCTTGTGCATTTACTACTACTACTACTACTACTACTACTACACTGCTGCCTGTCTCTGCCATCAGATCATCAACACCATCATCAACGGCACTAAATCAAGAACTTCCCTTCTTTGCCGCGCCAGCCTTCGTAGCTGAATCATCAGCTACAACAGCATCATCATCATCGTCACCGCCCCAATCGGCAACAGTCACACTACGTTTACCCCTAGGGACATTATTTGATGGACGAGATTATATTTTCGTTACAGAAAGTAATGTACGGGGATATGAGTGGACAGAGAAGGAGACGGATATTTTGTTGGATGATTTGATGGTGAGTTTTTTTTTCATTCATTCATTCACGCACACACTATATATATAGACACCAGACTGCACCAAAACAGAGATTCATTCACTCATATTCATTTATTCATTCATTGATTTCTTTGGAATACAATTTTCTTATTCTTTTTTTTTTTGCCAGGATGCTGCACTGGGCACATTGGGAGGTCAAGATACAACCACCTCCAACAATAAAAACAATCAACAACAACAATTCATTACTACCGACTATGAACTATCCCAAATAGTACTCGTGCCAACGTCCGATTGGGATCCGACTCTCCTTGGTTTAGGTTCACGATATGATGTCTATGACGGACAACAGCGTCTTGTTACGTTAAATTTATTGTTGGCATCCTTGCGTGATTCATTCCAACTTGAAGCTATTACTACTACTACCCATGATGGTACTACTACTACCACCACCACCACCAATACGAATGCTGCCAACAACAACAACAACAACAACAAACGAAGTGTAGCATTACTAGCAACGGCTAATGAAATTTCAAATATGTTAATACCACGTAAAGTTCGTAAAGAGGATGTACGAAGGATTACATTACGGAAACGGGATAATATACTTTTGGAGAAGATATTAATGGGTTCGGGTTGGAATGATGATGATGATGATGATGATGAGGGAGATGCAAATGTTGATAATGATAATGTGATGGAAGCATCATCATCATCATTACCACCAACCAACACGTGGTCCAAACTAACTCCCAAACAACAATCCGACCTCCTCCTCACAACAACAACAACCCCACCACTCTCCAACGCCAACATACGAATCTTACATAACTTCATCCACCTCTCCCGTCGATTATCATTACTAACCACACGAGAACGATTACGTTTATTGGATTATATTGTCGAACGTGTGTATTTGTTGGTATGTATTCCAGAAACAAGTCGTATTGCAAGGAATATTGTTATGAGTCAGGGACGGAAGGGGATGGATAATGAACCGGTGGATGATTTTAAAGGTTTGGTTTGTTTTAGGTGAGAGGGATATTTCTACACACTATTACATCTTTGTTGTTGTTTCTTTTTGCCGCGTTTTTTTTTCTTGTTGTGGTTTTTATTGTTCATGATAATGCGGGCAAGTCTCACTATGTATATATCCATGTTTGTTAATGATTATTACTCCAGGTACACATTGGACGAAGATGACATGTATCAAACTTTTGATCAATGGGATGAACTTGCCGCAGAGCCATCAGCGACTATACGCACCTCCTCAACACCTTCCATTACTACTACTGATGAGACGGTAGTATCTTCGTTATTAGGTGAAGAATCATCATCATCCAAACCAATAGCCGTTGGGAGAGACATCATCTCCTCGGCGTGTCTCCTTCGTGCTAGTGCAGCACTACGAACCAAGATTCGTAGCCGAGGGGGGGATGAAGTGTATGAATGGGAACGATGGCTCCGACAGGAATTGTGGTTACAAAATCAACTCCTTGCGCAACAGCAACACGAACAGTCCAAAAAATCAGAAGGTACCACCACCACCACCTCATCATCATCATCATCATCATCATTACAGCCGTGGCAGGGAAAGGACTTTTTTACAAAAAAGATTCAACCTGCATCAATTGTCTTGTATAAATTTCGTACACGTCAATGGGATGAATTCTCATTCCTATCCAAAGATGTGAATAAGAAAATGACCAAGAAGGATCGCAGTGCCATTATTGCCCGGTTGGACTTCCTTCGGGATGTAATCATGGGAGTTACTTCAGCCAAGGAGGCTGAGATTGTTGTTTTGGATGTATTGCTACGTGCTGAAGAAGAGGCCATGAATGGAGGTGGATCAAGTAGTGGTAGTAGTCTGGATCGATATTTGGAGGAGTTCCTCCCATTGGTGGAATCTTGGACGCTTTGGATGGCATTGACTAGACCTAGTCCTATGCAGCGACATTCACGTGTGTTTTCGTTGTTGGATGCCATGGATGATGTTGATTCAGTTGGTGCGCGTATTTCTGCCGAGCAGGATGAGATGGAGAGTTTGAAGGCATCAATGGATGAATATGAATTTGGTGCTTCGGCGGGAGGGAAGAGATTGGCAGCTGCGATATTGAAACGAATGTCAACTCATCTCATGTTGGAGGAGAAGAAGGGCGTTCCAGATGGTGGTGATGTTTCAGTTGATTTCATCCTTCCATCCAAATTTGCCAAGGGGTCGGAGTGGGAGAAGCTATGGCCTGATGAAGAGCAGCGCGGGGAGTGGATGAATCGTATTGGCAATCTTGCATTGGTGTCTTCTAGACCACGCAGCAAAATGGCAAATAAGGGATCTGATTCGAGCTGGGAACAAAAGTGTATCAACTTCAAAAAAGAGCCATGGCTATTGACACGACAATTGGTTGAGTTGGATGGCTGGGATGCCGCAGCAGTCCAGGATCAACAGAAGGACATATTGTCTTTGGCAGATCTTGTATGGTCTTTTGGGGAAGGTAGTTAGACTGCTTTAGCTTCGTACAACAAATAATTATTCATTATGTTACATTGATCAAGTGCTGATAGAATTTCTCCCTCGTCCCTTGCAACAACTTCGGATTCGATCGAGTCTTCATCTCGTTCCCGTTGTTGCTAAGATTCCTTTAGTAGTCATCGTCACCATCGTTACGGTTGTTTTTATTCTTTACAGGAGAATCGATGCATTTTGTCAATTTCATATCAATGTTGGCCCCCTCAATAAACCCACTCATATAATAATAAGCACTGATCTCAAGTGTATCCTTCCATTGGTTGTAGAAACAAGAATCCCTCATCATGAGAACAAGAGCTTTTGTTAGGGAACAAATTGCGTCTTGTTGATTATCAGTCGTGAACTTTACACTGCTGGGGTGATCTTTACCTTCAATCTCACCCATGTCAAAGATTACATCCTCGTTAAAGTCTGCAGCAAAGAAGAATAAATATTGTCAGGATTATTAGGCGTGGGATGTAAACAACAAGAACAATCTAAGCGTTGTCGTCTTACCGTCACCCTCGTATTCTTCCACAACCGTCATAAACTTCTCCATCATCATATTTGCATGCCACGCCGTTTGTCTATCAAAGGTCGTAATAGCAGCTGCGTTTGCGTTGGATGCTAAATAAGCAAGTCTCCATGAGCGAATGATGAGGTCATACTGCTCCTGCACAGGATTCGCAAGTGTGCAGAAGGGCATACGATTTATATCAGGGAAATCATCGTCATAATCATTGTCATCATCTCTCCTCCAACTATTGTCTGGTGAGCTCCATCGGTCGGGTTTCTTATTGTTGTTCCATCTACCTCCTCCTGACCATCTGCCTCCGCTTGATCCCCCTTTGCCAATCTTACTGCTTTTGCTGCTTCCAGCATGAACCATGGCGATCATTATGACGACAAGGCCGCATCGAAATAGAGATTGTGAGGAGAGCATCGTATTTCTTTTGTAGGATACTACGATGTGTTTTAGCAGATGTTGGTTTGGTAAATACGTCTTCTGCCGCCTTCGTCTAGCACCTCCGATGGATCCTCCATCCTGGATGGCTGTTGTAAAGCTGGTTCGTGGCGCTAGAGTGGCCTTTCAAATCAACCAAATGAGCCAGAGCCAAGAGAAAATAATTGAATGCAAGGCTTTTCAGTTTCGCTCAACGAATCAAAGCTGGCCGATTTTGGCGACAAAAGTGCTTTCTCCGTACTATTAAGGTAGATCTACTCTGAAAATGCAAAATGTTCACAGCGCACAACGCACAAGAAGCCAATCAAGCCATCAATCCATCAAATCATACACTACACAGCGATGACTACAGATATGGGGCCATCAAACCTACTACCACCGCAGCAACTTCTATTGTTCCTACTCTGCTCGCTGCTACAACCATTTAGTAGCCACTCTCTCGGTCATCCAGCACTCCTAACCTCTATACGATCATTCACTCCATCAACACCAGATGCATGTCGAATATTCCATGGTCGTGGAGGATTGTTTCCCGATGCTGATCATTTAACATTGGATTATTATGATCCTGCATTCTTATTGACTTCATTTGGTATTGCATTGGGGGAGGAGGAGCTAGATTCTTATTGCAGTGCTTTGTGTGAGACATTGAAGGCCAATGATGCTGATGCCGATGACGACAATTCACAGCGTCAACTAACAGTTGTTTATCAATATCGAGGAGCAAATACAACGAGTGAAACTCGTCTCATTCGTGGAGAAATACCCGATCCGCATATTGTAACTGAGAATAATGGACAAGATCAGTACCTAGTGCACTTGATGCGAGGTCAGAACCATGGTTTATTCTTGGACATGGCCAATGGACGGACATGGCTTCGGTCGAAGTGTCAAAGCAAGCAAATATCGTCAGTGCTCAATCTCTTTGCATACACATGTGCCTTTTCCGTGGCAGCATTGAATGGGGGTGCTGATAAAGTTGTCAATGTCGACATGAGTAAATCTGCCTTGAAAACAGGTCAACGCAATCACGAGCTGAATGGTATTAGCAGCAAGGCATCCTTCTTAAGTCATGACATTTTCAAGACGTGGGGCAAAATGAAGAGAGAGGGTCCATTTGATTGCATTGTTGTAGATCCTCCATCCTATCAAAAGGGTAGCTTTGTAGCGAAAAAAGATTATGGCAAGGTCATAAGACGACTACCATCTCTGTTGAATAAAGATGGCTACGCACTCCTTTGTCTGAACGCTCCAGAAATGAATACAGATTTTCTTCTAGATAGTGTGAAAGAAGAGTGCGGAACGGAATTAGTGTTTGTAGAAAGACTAGTGAATCCGTCTTCGTTTGATTCTGCTTTCCCTGAGCGTGCATTGAAAGTGCTCTTGTTTCAATATCGGCCTTCTGATGTATCAACTGAAATTGTTGCAGCGTGACATGTCAGTTTCGACAAGAATAAGTCCATATCAGCCGCCAACCAATCCTGCCTCACGTGCTTCGAACAACAACACCTAGTCTGGTATCTGGACGCTGAGGATGGGTCTAAAATTTTGTTCTATCAAAGGTGTGCAGACTAAATATTGGTTGCAAACGACTAAATATTGGTTGCAAACAAATGAACCCTGTACCCATATTCACTGTTAATTCAAGGCATATCTAAAAGATCAATTCCTCGAGAGACGGGCACGCTCTCTCTCTTGCTCCTTTAACAATTCATCCGTCATATTGCCAACCATGTTCGCATTGGGATTAACCCGAGTGGCCTTTTGCCTCTTGCACAACTTACACCGGACGTGATTTTTGATAGCATCTGCCACAAGCTCTACAAGCTCAGCACTCTCTTTCCGTTCCACTTTTTCCAGCATTTCATGACCCGCCAACTGAAAAGGCATGCGGTAAAGGAGATTGCCAGTACTAGGCTCAGGGTCATCGATCCATTTTGCCCGCATCCTGCAAATATCCAGCAAGTGCACATTGTCACATCGAATCACGTTGGGGCATGCCCCATGCTTGATCAAAATACCAACAAGTTCTACAGCAGCATTTGGTTCATTACGCAATGCCGCACGATGAATTGGGTATTCATTTTGCTGGAGTTTATTCACCTTCTTCATAGCATCATTTTCTTCCATTAGCGCCCGCTTCATTGCCCCAACGTGGCAATTGTTTGCAGCACATTGGACCATATTGATTCCCATAAAGCGAGCGCTCTGACGAAACATTTCCCAGTGTTGATCCTCAAGCCATTCGTCTCTAGGATAGTCTGGCACTGGATAGCTAACTTTCTCGCCTTCGTCACCACCCTCTCCCTCCTCTTTGGTAGCGATGCAATTGTGCTTGTGCTCACTGTAATGTACCACTTGACAATTGCGAGAGCAGTAATAAACAGTGAAACACTTCGAACAACGATTCTCTGCTGGCCAAAAGCACATGGCACACGACTTCTTTGGCCTGGCCATGTTACACTCCTGAAAACACCGCACCGCTGGTCCCCTTTTGTCTTCAAGCAGCTCCCATAACGAAGCTTTCCACTCCTTCGAGTTGGGTTTGGCATTCACAACTTTTTCAAGCCGTTCAATCCTCAACGGAATAGTCGGCATAATCTCCCCCTCTCCCTTCAATGCTTTCTTACAATTTTCAATGGCTTCTTCGTACTTTTGTTCATGCTGCAAACCAATGCTTAGTTGGGAATATCCATTTGAGTACTTTGGGTCCGCTGCAATAGCTGCTCTACTCCATGCAATCGATCCCTTTGCATCAAGCAATTTACTACGACACTGTCCAAGAGATAAACATACCTTGCAGAGTAGATTACGATGGTCCATTCCCTGTATGCATTGAAAGATGGAATTATGTTAGTGGTGCGTGGAAATGATGTTTTCATATTGACTATTTCACTCACCGTGGTCTTCAAAAATACACCCGGGTACCTCATCGCAGCCTCCAAAGCATCTAACAATGCACCTTGAGCGATATGCCATCGACTATTTGCTGGTCCGGCGTCAAGAGGCATATTATAAAACTGATTAATTCCACGATTGAAATGAGCAGAGCAATCCTCGTACGCATTGTCTGCAAGATTATATTCCTTCTTTGATAGGTTGTTTTTGAAATATAGACGAATAGTCATTTTGGGGGGATAGTCAGCGGCAAAGAGAGAGGCAAATGAGTCGGCACATTCGATCGAGATGGTGGGCTTGGTCAGAAAGATACTCTCTTCCTCCAAAGGGGATGTGGCGACAGCTGCCACCTCAGCCTCGTTTGGCCTTTTTGCCGCGACTGCCGGCGTTGTTGAAGAACCACCGCCGCTGCACGTCGTCGTTTGCTGCTTCCCCCCCTTCTTCTTCTTATTGGTGGGTTTCTTTTTCGTTGGTGGCATGATGACAATAGCAATAGCAGGGCACGAGAAGGTTCGTGCGGCGAGCGGCGAAGCTTGGTGTGGAGGTTGTTCCTTTGAGGAGAAGAGTAGGTACCATAATATCTAACCACTTACATAACAGTAGATATAAGTAGATAAATATGGTAAATACCTACTTACATACTGATTGACAATTGACATTTATTGACGGAAGAAGTTCTCCAGTGGCGGAAAATAGCTCTCAAGGAAATGGAGGCGCTCAACAGTCAAACTCAAGTTTCCACCAAACTGCACGGAGGGCGATCCGCCGCAGCTTTTTCAGGGCGATCCGCCGCAGCTTTTTTA
>JALLBJ010000496.1:0-19448 GCA_036940105.1 Skeletonema potamos | reverse complement strand
TCTTCCAAGGACAAATGGCCCGCGGGCGGTTTGTCCTGGATGCTTAAAAAAGGGGCCCCCCCTTAAACAGGCCCCCCATCCATAATCCTCCAAGCAGTTGATATCTCTTTTGTTTGGGTTGAGTTGGCCTCGGGGAGCGCGCGTGTGACCCTGCCCACGCTTGCCCACTAGGGGCGTTGTTATGCAAAGACGGCGCGCCTAACAAGCGGAGGTATGCCAGTTGTCGCGTTAACAGTCCTTCATCCCGGGAACGATAAGATTGCAACTGCAAGAAGTTAATCATTTCATTACAAGTTATAACAACACTGATGGGCCTACGAAGAGACCTCTCTAGAGTGACGCCTATCGGAAGATTAAGTGGTACTTCCTGCGTGCTACTGAATGAGGTTTTTTAGTGGGTCGAATAGAAGCTTTATGACAAACAAATCATTATTATTTAGCCGCAAATAATACATAATGCATCCAACCAGCTTAATCATACGAGGGCTAGCTGCTTTCGTCACTCTGAGTGTTTTACCCCAAAAGGTATCCAGCTAGCTCAATCCTGCCCAATTGAAAATAGCGATGGTTGCCACGAGTGCGCAGGCAAGTGAATTTGTAATCCATGTAAGCTGTGGAATGGCTTGGGTAGCCAACAGATTCATAGCAAAGGTTGTTGTCACCACTCTCGAACGATGAGTTCACTGCAAGCCCTCTGACGTTTCTACAAATTGCTTGACCCCTCCACGGAAAATCTCCTGAGCCAATCTCTTCCCAGGCTGAGCTGGCATCCACGCGACCTTCCAACAAATACTCGACGCAGTCGCAGTTGGGACAGTTATCATGCGTGTAGAGTCTCAAATCTTTTGCAATCGACATTTTTCCATGCGAGGGAGTTACTATGAAGCCATCCACCCAGATTCCATTAGGGTCAGTCGGCATGTTAATATGGTCACAAATGTACTTCTCAGTTGACGGATATATAGCTTGTACCACACGAACTGTGCTAGAGCAGCCAAATGACTCAACAGAACCAGGATATAATACCGTATTAACGGGTTGCGCTCCTTCAGCTACTGCAGCAGTTGGCGCGGGGGTTGGAGGGAGTGTGGGTTTTGCGGTAGGTGGAAACGTCGGAGATGCAGAAGGTGATAGCGTTGGTGGCGGAGTTGGAGGAGGTGGAAGCAACATTCCAGGAATCTCGACTTCAGCATACTGAAGGCGGGTTGATGCGTAAGACCTCGTTCTCGAGAAGGACACCTTGTAGTCTGAAAAAACTTTGTTGTTGCTGGGAAATGCCACCTCTGCGTAGGTATAATTCTTATCACCACTCTCGTAGGTCGACTCAATAAACAAAGCACTTGAACGAACATTCCTCGCATTGCTGTTCGAATATTCCAGATCTCCCGCACCAATCACCTCCCATTCTGCTTCTGGATTGATTCTACCTTCCAACATGACGTCAATGGGATCCACGGCAGTGCCAGCATCCGCAACATAAACTCTCACTTTCTTAGCAATCGTTGCTTGCACGGAAGGCGGACTAAAGATTTGTCCTGCTGAGATGTTGTAGAGATTAGTTCTGTCGCAATGAAACTTCTCTAAGGAACCGTCCATAGTTGCCCATGCCCGCGACCAAGTGTTGCAACCAAAAGGATCAAAAGAGCTGTCACTATCAAGAATAGAGCTTACGAGAATCCCACCATCAGGAAGATCCGCTGTAGGAGATTCGGTCGGATTTAGTGTTGGACTAACCGAAGGTATCAATGAAGGCAGGGCACTCGGATGAGACGTCGGGTCAGTGCTGGGCAATACACTTGGTGACAACGTTGGGCTCTCAGTCGGAGAGTAAGTGACAACATCGCATTGGCAACTGCATGCACCTTTGATCATCATGCAATCACAAGCTCCGTCCACGAACAGTACTTTATCGGTGAAATGTTCACATTTGCTGAAACTATTACGATTTGGTAGCACGAGGTCAATATCTGACTCGTCCCTAACTCCCAACCATTGAGCGATTCCGTTCCACACAGACTCCCAAGGTGTGGTGGGAATCATGCGCCCGCCTCCTACCCATTGAGAGTGCAAACTGTTCAATGGATGTGGGTAGTCACCTAGCACCTTTCCTCCATTGACTCCACCTCCAATTAAAAAGGCATGGCTGAAAATGGAGTCAAGTATGATCGAGTTAGTAGAATCACAAACACAGAGAGAGAGAAAGCATTATACATGCTGAAACTTACCCGGCCCAGCCGTGATCTGTTCCACCATTCGAATTCGTAGGTACACTGCGACCAAATTCGCTTCCCAACACGATCGCAACATCCTCCCAAATACCCTGGCGTTGCATTTCATCGATAAATTTCCCCAACTCTGCATTCATATCTTGGAATGCAGGGGCCAATCCCTGAGATGTAGAGGAAGATAAATGATTAGAAAGGTGCGACCGAACAAAGGATAAAAGGATAAGTTCTTTCAAATACTGTCATAGTAACTCACTTCACTTCCTCCATGCATATCGAATCCTCCTTGGCGCAGAACGAAAATCTCACGATTCACGTAGCGAAAATCCCTCGACTTCATTTGGTTCGCAATTGCATTCAAACCCTTACTCAAGGAGCTCTCACCATTGAGGGGATAATCCGTGACTTGAATTCCAGCCGCTGCAAAAGCCAACATTTGGTCGTGTTCATATAAAGCAGTTGACACAGATTCGGCCCAAGCTTCGCCGAGGAAACTGTTTCCAACTTCACCAACTCCATTGAGTTGCTTTGCCACATCAAATAAGTCATTCACAGTTGGGTACTTGTTCAATTCAGCAGGATTTGTCAGTGAGACCTCATAAACAGCACTCTGATACTCCGGAAAGCCTTGAAGCATTTGTTTTTCACCAATGACGTTGTTTGCTGAAGTGTGGTGGCCCTGCTTCTTCAGCATATCGAGGAGTCGACCAAAGACTCCCGTATCAGGTGCAGCGTCAAATGGATCGCCCCTTGCAAGCTCGAATTGCATTGAATTGTGCCCGAATAGACTCCCTTTGTTCCAATTGTCGTGTCGTGTAAGAGGCTCCCATAGCGTCCCGATGTTTGCGAAGAAGACAGTTTGATTGTACAGATCAGCCAAGAGTGAAAAGTCACTGTGTACGCCGAACTCTGAGCATGCCTGTCCTGAGGTATAGACCGACGTCAGCTTGCTAAGAGGGACTGCGTTCCCACGTGACTCCGCGTAGGCTGCATAACCGTCCTCGCTATCGCACTGTCCCTTTGGGACGAGGAGATTATATGTATCGAGTCCACCTGCCATATTCAAGAACACCAGTGCCTTGTATGGACTGAAACACACACAAAAAGAAGAATTGTTAATATTGATAACATGTCAACAAACAAACAAACAAACAAACAAACAAACAAACCCAGCAATCATTCATTTACTACTACTGTGTATGTAAAAACAATATACTCACCCTCGGGGCTTAGACTCATATCCGGTAATTTGCCTCTCGTTTCCACTGTTACGAATCACACCAGTGGTGTGCGCCTCTGGAGTAGTCATAATGTATTGCTGAGCTGCCCTTACCGCTTTTGCTATGTCTCCAGAATCGAATATAGGCTGCACCAAGCTTGCAATAAGTGCCTCGTTGGAAGCTTTCATTCTCCCTCCCGTGAGGAGAAGAGACAATTCACCCAAGATGTCATGGACACTCTCGACAGAGGATGGCCAATATGAGAAACGAGCCGGTGCAATACCAGTGTTACCTTCGACAGTTGTGCATTGGAAGGGTGAAACATTCCTCCAACCTTCGAATCTCGACACATTAGGACAGTCATTGATTCCAAACTTGACCGTATTTGTCATTGCATCGAGTAAGTATAAAAGACGATAACCTTGATACAACATCGTCTCAGGAGCAACGAGACCGGCATCTTGAATGATGCCAGGAGGCGAGTACTCAACCAAATAGAAGTTGAAAACAGATGGCGACTCGTAGCTTCCTTGGCCAATCTTGTCTTGTAGATCAAGCAGCGTAGGCATCGCCAGAGGAGACTCGAATTTGAGCCCCATGCTTCGGAAGACCGAAATTACTTTATCCAAAGGCGCTTTTGCATGGCCGTGGGATTGGTCAGAGTCAAGCACTGCCTCTCTTGACTCAGGATCCAACAAGATGGCAGCAATCAAGGCGCCAAGGTCTCCATACTTGCCGGATCCAAACTGCGAGTTGTTAGCATAGAAAATGCCCGCTTCGTATGCCATTGCCACTCGTTCAATCAATCCAGGACTTGGGTTTGAGAGTCCAAAGCGCTGAGCAAGTCTCATTGCAAGGAATGGTGGATGAGAAGGATGGTAGAACAGTGAGTCAAGAACTTCGTCAGTCTCGTGATATGCTGGACATATGGAAAAGCAGGCGAATGAATGTGTTAGAATCACTTGTGGCAAGAATCTTCTTCGTCATCTTCAACTACTTACCATCTCGCGCTTCGGTCTGCACAACGCTGATGAATTGAACGGGATTCCTAAAGGCGAAATTCGATCCAGAAATGTAAACTTCAGACTTGACATTCTTGAGTAAGAATAGCTTGCTTTTCCACTCGAAAGAAAAGATTGTATCGCTGTCGAAGCTCGAGCAGTCCCCAGCTTTAGAATACACAGTCAAGCCATCGATTCCGCAGCTGCCTATGTCAGTAAAGGCACCATCTTCGAAGGAGTGAGGATCAGCTGCTCCGATATGTAACGCAGCCTTCAGATCAGCTATCGAAGAGATCTGGGACGACGAAGTGAACACATCATTTGTCGACACCTCTGTGTCACAAATACAAGATTCACCTTCGTGCACATAGCATGATGCAATAGAAACACAATCGTCCAGAGAAGGAAAGAGGCCATTTTTCCAAGGAGTTTTGAAGAAATTCAACGAAGCTTTGCTAACACTTGTCTCCACATTCGTCATACCTCCGTGATCGGGGGGAGGGCTATGCACAATCGCTACCTTTCCTGCTTCGAACGACACTTTGACCTGTACTTGACAAGTCGAATTCGTCCACGACCTGAAAGCATCAAATGAAGATCCCTTTGCACATGGTCCCGAATCATATTGTACCCTGAAAAGATAAGGCTCCCCTAGCTCTAAACCGTTGGCCGCACAAATGTCCATTGCAGAGCTGAACGTCATTCGCTCACCAATGTAGTTGCAGTGCACAGTTCCATCCCTGGATTGTTCAGAGCCTGGTTCGAGGCACATTGATGTAGCAACTGGTAAAGAGGGATCAGCACACATCACATTATCAATAACAGCATCTCCATGAATTTGCCCTCGAATGACTTTCTTCGCATCATTGTAGAAAGAATGCTCAACGCACGGCTGGCGAATGTACTCGTAATATATCGGATGAGTTAGGCCAATCTTCATCTGAACAGTTCGAATAGTATCAACTTTATATTCAGCACCAAGCTTGGTTGCATCGTTGTAAAAAAGATTATCTTCAAGGACTACCTTCGAGGGGAAGGTACAGTCGCCATTGCTATCTTGAGAACAAAGCTTAGCAAAGAGAGGAGAAGACGGTAGTATTTCCATAATGGGCCTGTCAGGATCCATCTCAATAGCCACATCACTAGTGTGCATAGCAGGAATGGGGTTTGAGCCAAGCGTCTTGTATGTAGCTCCCTTTCTGAGAAAGGCTTTATCAGGAAGGTCTTTACAGAGGGCGACTTGATCACCGATGTATCCGCCATGTAAGTCGGACTTAGGAAAATGATCTCGAGTTTCAGGGTTGATGTACACAGGATCGAGGGGCTTTTCCACGTGTCGGTTAGCTGCTGCTGCTCCACCTCTCGCGTTGCGCTGTTCAAAACCAGTCCATGCGCTCGCGTAGCTGATGACATCATCCATTGTGTATGTCGCTAGTGGATTACCATCTTGATCGAGTACCTGCGAGCCGTCCATATTCAGCTTGTATAATCCAATCGAGAAGAGCTGCATAATTTCTCGGGCTAGAGATAAAAGATGTGCCGACAGTGATATGAGCGACAAAGGAAATGATAGAAACGACGTTTTATAGAACTGCAAGACAAAAACGCACCATAGTTCTCGTCTGGATGGTTTTTGAGTCCGGAATTAATATTGTGTTGGAGAGATTTGTTGTCGAGAAAAGTCAGCCATTCAGACATAATTTGATTAAACGACATATCCTTGAGTAATTCTCTGTAGGATCCAAACCCATTCCGTAAATAAATATCATAAAATTTTGGATATGGCTCGTTTAACTGACAGCGTAGAGCGTTTCATGATTGAGATAACTCTGCAGGGACAAACTAATGGAAGAAGCATGAAACAAGTGACTTACCTCATAAAAGACCCTACCGCTATCAGGGAGACCAACTGATATTATTTGAGATAGACCCCAACTAACCCGCTGACGTAGCTGATCATCAGCATGCATTGCCATTTGAGTCCATCTGAAACATTAAGGAGGCGAGAAAAGAGATGACGATGAGATATGGCAAGTGAGTGAAATGAAATGCGAAGAAGACACGTATGATATGGTACCATCTCGCCGCAATTGCTGCATCGAATTTCACTACTCACGTTGTGTGGCGCTGAGCTGACAGCTCCCAGATGCTCATCGTCCTCGCACCGGTATTCTGAGGTAAAGTAATGTCAAAGCTGTGGTCGGACGCAAAAGGATCGGTCGCAACTTCTCCAGGGCTACCACAAATAAGAACAGCTTGACGTGAGGGATTGTACTCGAGAGTCATAAAGGCATCTTGAACGTCTTGTTGATCAAGAGGAGATCTGGACGAGCCTTGGATGATGGTATGGTCATCCAAATTTCCGATGATGGGGTTTGCGGGGTCATTAAGGATACTATCCAAGAAGGCATTGGAGACTTGCGCCACACTTCCTGTCACAATGTAATCGGCTGGATCAGCGTCGGTGAGATCAATGATACTACGTTCCAAGTCATGCACGTGCTTCCAGCAAGTACCATCAGATAGTTGCACCTTCCCAAGATCCAACTTGTACACATCGATGCTATCACAAACGCGTATTTCTCGCGTAACATCTCGGATATTCGGATTATAAACACCAGAATTGGCAGAGATGAGATCAGAGAACAGCTTGTACGTGTTCCCACCAAGGGTGGCAGTGTTGGGACAATTTTCTGCATCCACTTCCTTCATCCAACGAGAGGTTTGTGCCCCAGGAGCACACTTATGAGAGATGGAGAATGATGGGAGCAGCAACCCAGGCAATTCAATTTCGGCAAACTGGAGATTTTGATGATTTGGATTTCTCGTTGAAGGAATGGAGAGTTTATAATCCCAATAAGCCTTTGTGTTGTTCAAGAGAGGAACCTCGGTATAAGTGAGATTAACGCCTCCACTCTCATAACTCGATTGAATTGAAAGACCGCGCGGATTCCGATCATACGATAAGTTCAAGTCACCCGATGCGATGAACTCCCACTCCTCATCTGGCACGACCCTACCTTCCAGAATAAAACTCGCAGGATCGGCGTTGTTCGCTGTATTCGAAGTATACATTCTCAGTTTATGGACTATTGATAGCTGCGACTTGGGTGGGCTGAAGACAATCGTTGCAGGAATATTTTGGAGCCCTGAACGGTCGCACCAAATTTTTTCCGTGTTTCGATCATTAGCCGAGCTGCCTCTTGTCACTGAGTTGCAACCCTCGAACGAGAGAATACTATTCTGATTGAGGATACTGCTCACAGGTACTCCTTGGTCGGTATTACGATCTTCGTGTATAGAGAGGCCAGTCACAGCAAAGAGACTCTTTTTAGTCAACGCACGAATACCTTCCAGATTAGAAGAATCGAGAACGATGGTTTCCTGAGGAACAGTGTCAGGTGCACATGCTGTCTCGAGGTAACTAAGCACACATCCATCTTCATTGTCGTACGCTCGATGAACATTCTGACAAAGTACCTGCATCCCGGGGTCGAGGGGTTGGTAGGTATCGATTACAAGTTTACCTCCACCATCTTCGAGAGGCTTTTCGGGTGTGTTCTCGTAAAGAAAAAGGTGGGGATCATATGCAAAAAATTCTTCCACCCCAGTGCCTTGGTTGATACTCCGTCCAAACACAGTGGGTAAAATGGATTCCGGAGCATCCTTTGTGAGTTCAGCCACAGCCTCGGGTTGACGGAAGGAAGGGAATCCATAGCATTGTGCAGTAGCCTCGAGGCTGCTAGAGTTCAAGAGAGCATTCTCATCATCCTTCATCCACTCGGTAAAGAGGGGAAACTCTTCACTTGCCTTCTCAACCGCAGGGAATTCAGCTGATCCAAAGGGGGGGAGATTTACCGTAGCGTAGGGCAATAAGTCCTCATTCCCTTCAACTCCACGAATACTCACTTGGGGATTCGGCAAGATTGATTCCGTCCCATTCACATCCCTAACAAGGACGCCGCAACCTACACAATTGACATACCATGAACGCCTCCTTTCTTCAATTCTATACCTTTCATTCATTTTAACCAACAAGCCATCGATAAAGGTCGGATGATCTTGAGTGACCGTACGAAACGTCCCATCCACCTTCCACACAAATCCATTAACACCACTAACTTGCTCGACGGTCAGATGCTTCTGGCGTGCAGTATTTCTATCATCTAACAAATCTCGTGAGGTGATGGCATACTTCCTCCACCTACTATACTGTTCGCAGGGACGTGCTCCCACTGTTCCGGCAAGATAGGGATACTCAACTTTGGGATGGGTGTTACGACGGAGGAATTCACGATGGAATGAAGGGGGGATGGCGTACATTTGATTATGGATCCAGGATGCAAAATCGTTGGAGGTGGCGACTAATTCATCAATGGATTCGCGAGTAGGTCCAAATGTAGTCTGAAGAAATGAGAGTGCAGAGAGATGATTGATTGATGAATAAGCATGAGATAACTGGATGACGAAACGAGTGACGAGTATTATTTTTAATACTTCAGCCGCCCCTCCCCCCAAAACTGCATCAAACATATCAAATGCACACGAAAAGAGGACTCGTCTACCAAAAATTACCAGAAAGGAATAACTTCAGGAATGAATCACACTCACCTGTTCCAAGAATCTAGCAGCCTCAACCTCCGCAGACACCTCATAACTAAAGCTTTCAAGCACATACTCCTGATCTGCACCCAAACTCGGTAACGTCAAATCACACGTCCCCGCCACTGCAACATCCTGACAGTCCACAGTCAATCCGCTTCCACTCCGAGCAAAAAATCCAGCACTCTTCTCCCAATCTCTTCCAGCGTAGGAACGTGCCACTGGTGCTCGTCGCCCACCTGTCGAAATCTTACGACGCACGACAGTGCATAGTTCACTCTTGGCAGTGGTTCGTGCGATGTTGACAGTTGTGGATAGTCCGAGTTGTGTGGCTTCGGAAATGACCTTGGAAGTATCGACCGGTGGGCAGGTGTAGTGCGTTGTTGCTGCCTCTACTGTGGAGGAAGTCGATGCTGCTGATAGCAGGATAGCGGCGATGACTCCACTGGAAAGATGTGAAGACATGTTATTACTTGTTGTTGTTCTTCTCCCCCCGAGCTGTTGCTGTCACGTTATTATTCTTTACTAGCTAACTTCAGTTATCAAAGATGCACAAATAACACCGAGACAAATCCAACCCCTTTTGTAAGGGCAAATGAGTACTACAAAATTCTCATCTGAGAGAGCGCCCTGCCTTGTGCGTGAACATGCTAGATTCATTCATGCTGTTTTGAGGAGAGAGAGTGACTCAAAGAAGTAAGCACCCCTCACAAACTACATGTTGCTCCAAAACAAATACTCTCTTATGTAGACTGAATAAAAAGTTCCAACAAAGGTAATTGCTTCCTAGATCTCAAAACGAACAATCACTATCGGGGTGTTCACTGCCGGCATCGTGAACCAGAGTCATTCTAATCTTGATTTTAGCTTGAGCTAGCAAGTTGAGTGTGCCCCTCTCTATGACTCTTTCGCGCATGCACATTGTGACAAAATTTGTTTACCAACCGCTCCCTAATTAAGTATGCTTACTGCTACCTCACAAAGGGACAAAATCCAGCCGATGACACGGTTCTTTTCACGCTGTTGCGCAAACTGTAAAAACGACAGAGGGCTAGAAGTTAAATCATCGTTCGAGAGTGGTGACAACTACCATTGTTGGCTACCCAAGCCATTCCACAGCTTACATGGATTACAAATTCACTTGCCTGCGCCTGCGCACTCGTAGCAACCATCGCTATTTTCAATTAGGCAGGATTGAGCTAGACGACGACTCTTATCGCATAAATGATTTCGAGGGTATTTTGAAGGGCTCTCATCAAGTTGTTTGTTATGACGACCTTCTTCTTTCTTCGAATAGCACTCAAGAACAAATATCAGATACGAATAGTAATGGGAACCTCCTATCTTCAATGATCATTTAAGTACCTAAGATAAGCAGCTATTGCTTATACATAACATCAATATTGACTTCGGAGAAGTGCCTCTCAAACACAGGACTATCAGCAAAAGATACATCGATTATCTTATTATTTCCAAGCGCACTTTGTCAGCACATTCTTCGGGCTTGTCCTGCTAACGACAGTAGTTGTCTTCAAATGTCTGTGCGTCTTCTTTCTACACAAAAACATCAATATAATATGAGAGTTGAGACGAATCAATAGGATTTTTTTATTTAGATATTATGTGTGTCCAAAGTGCAAGAGTTCAATGGATTACTGTTTTGCATCAATTGCCGTGGCATTGATCAATGACATCAAGAAATCTCTCTGCACTCGCAACGTTGAACCACAGCTAGGTCTATTTGCATCCATGTTATAGTAAGAAGCTCCAAAAGATTTACCATGAAGTTCAAGATCAAAATAGGAGCCAAGCTCAAGATAAGTTGTTTCTGGACGCTGTAGGAACCACTCAACTCCCAGTATTCTACCCAGTGGTCCTGCGCATATTATGACTATGTCACCTGGCATAAGATGTTCTGTCCTGTTGATGTGTCTCGTGTAGCCCGTCGGAAATGCATTTGTAGATGGTACTCTTGTTATTGATTTCAGCTTTAGACCGGTATGTTCTTCAAACGAGGTCATATTCGCGATGCTGCTGACAACCATGTGCACATTCCGATCGGGATTTCGTTTCAAGTACTCTAGCAACATCTCCTTCGAATCTTTATAATTGCTATTTATGAATAATGTTGCTTGAGTGCGTTCGACCGAGGAGTTGTGAAGAGTCCGTGCAGCAAATTCACTTTTGTCTTCGAATTCTTTAGAACATGGCAGCCCAAACACTAAACCTTGTCTTTCCCTCTTGAACGCCTGCAGCATTACATGTTGCAATTCAATAGAGAGTGTCTGCATGCCTCTATCCGTTAGACCTGCCGTCTGCTTCATGGCTCGGATCTCTCCATCATTGAAGTGAACAAACGAGAAGGGTATCCGGGCTATTAGCCGCTGAAATAGCAGCTGTAAATCACACCGCGTGCTAGCGGTTTGTTTGCTTTCCAGCGTAGTCCAGGGGCAGTAGTGGCCCTCCTCCTTTTGTATATCCCTCCATCTAGAAGAAAAATATACAATATCGCGGAGCTGCTGAGAGATATCCGCAAGTGATGAGGGAGAATTCTCCGGAGTGACCGCAGCCCTTTCGGCTTTGCTCGTGGTGACTAGCTCGTAATGGAGGAGGGAAAATTGTGATAGTAGTAGCATAGCCAGGAGCCCAAGCGTTCCGACGACCATCAACATAGACTTAGATGATTTTGACCGCCTTCTTAACTGATTGATCTCGATTGGTTTCATGCTTTTAGTTGCTTTTAATTTTAGTATCACATGTATTTTTTATGATTTGATGCGCTGCGCGCCTGCTGCGCGCAAAGAGAGAAGACCGACGATGTATGTGAGATGAGAATTCTATTTTTTGTGCGACTGTAAAACGAAAGTAACAACCTACCTGCCCATGTAAAAAACAATACTACCACTTCGCTTCCTATACAATCAAGGTGAAACGATGCATTGAAGGATGACGTAAACATCAATTTATATCAGTAGAGGATTTGCAAGAGGCTTGGTGGTTCAAAGGTTGAGAATTTATCAGAGGAACAGGTATGGTATATTATATATTATGTGCCCTAGTGATAGTGACAGAGAATGACTCTCTTGCTCTTGTGATGGTTGTCAGAGGTGAGAGAACAAAGATAGTATGGAATTTTATCATCTGTGAAGGATTTTGCGGTATCATTTTTTGAGTTAAGTTTTTGATGATACTATAAAAATACGCACCGCACACAAAAGCGAAAAATTTGAATTGTAAGACGTGTTGTGCTGGAGTTCTCAGTGCAACGTTAAAGTTAGAGTACACCGCACGGCGGCACAGGCGAATGTGCGTGCCAGTGCGGTGTACTCAGTTGCACTGCACGACTGGCACAGCACATTTTATTGTTCAGCTTTTTTTTGCATACGTGTGGGCTGCGTGTGTGTTTGTACTCCCAATATTGCAGTTTACTTGCACTTGCACGCTGTTCAAACGAATGTAGTCTCTGAAGCGATTGTTTGATTAGAATTCATTACTTGATGCTGCTTGATTTGTCAGATTGTTTGAATGAAGGGGTTGATCAGTGCATAGAATGTGCATTAATGCAGTTAAACTGCACTCTACTAAGTGATCAATATTCCACATAGTCATAGTACTGAGTACGGTGCATGTTTACTTGCACGCTGTGCAACTCTTTCTGCACTGTACAGGACACCAATTTTCGTTTACTAGTACCAGTTCAGCCCCTGAGTACACAGTACACAGCACAGTGCAGTGTTGGTAACCTATGTATAGCAGACGGCAAAAATACAGTTACAGTGCAACAATGAGTTTGAACAGCATGCAAGTAAACTGCACCGTTGGAGTACACATCTTGTGCATCTAATGTGAAATAGACTCTGAAGAATGTCAATGTCACAGAGAGAGTCTAAGGATACACCACTCTCCTCTCGCTCTCGATCAATAAAAATCAGAGCCCGAGCGCTCTACAACCTACAACAGGCCAATAATATGCTTAATTGTCCCTTGTTCGCCAGAAAGGTAAAAACAAAACGATGTTCTCCTATTCTTATTTTTGCTTTTGTGTGGAATTATGTACTTTTAATACAATACGGAACATTTTACCCAAAACTACCAGTAAATCAATTTAAAAGGTTACGGTATATATGGCTTGTTTTTGCTGGGTCTGCAGGATCAACTTGGAAGTTCTTTCTACGATCAATCTTTTCAAAGTTCGCACACCTTCGAAGTTCCTTTTACGATCACACCCGCCCGCCCTACTTTACAAAAGTTCGCAGAATTCACCGGGAACTCGTTTAAGTCTGCCTGAAATTCTGCCGTAGCCGGTTTCAGGCTGGTTCATTATTGCATAAATAATATTATGCCGCTCCTGCAATGTTAGCTAGCGGTATAATAAATTTCTAGTTCTTGATTAATGAATACTTCACGAGGAGGAGCAGGAGGAGGGGGGCTTCCGCCGCCACCACCACCACCGCCTCCCTCACCAGGAGCCTCTGCCGTTTCTGCTACAAATTCTTCCGATAAAATGACGTTGTCGTCGGGTCATCGATCGCCGTCCAAGCAGCAGCAGCAGCAATCGAGCAATAACAATGACATCAAAAAATTGCTATCCGACGACGGACTTCAGCAGCAGCCTGTGCCGCCATCATCATCATCTTCCCACCGTCGCAGGAGCAGCACTCGCAACTCCTTTGAGGACGGCAGTGGCGGCGGAGGGGCGGCGGACTACAGTGTCCTCACTACTAGCAATGATAATAGTAGTCACAGCTTGAATAACAGCAACAGATCACTACGGCGCAAACCGAGCAATAGCAATAATCAGTCAGCGGCGGCGGATCATTATTATTTGGCGGATGCAGCAGAGGCCGCCATTCTTCACAATAATAATTCGCCCATTATTTCTCCGCGCAACATCAGCAGCAACACCAATAACAACACTTCGTTACACTATTCACCCAAGAGTCCACGAAGGGCGCCGCCGCCTCCACCACCTCCGCCCAGAAGACTGTCGTCCAGTAACAATAATAGTGCAGCAGTGGCAGCAGCAGCTAGTTCAGTGCAGCAATCACCGTCGTCGTATGGCGGCTCCTCTGCCACTCCTACTGCTGCATCGTATAATAGCCCCAGCAATAGAAAGAACGATTATGTGGGACAACAACAACAACAAATACTACGCTCACCAAATTATTCAGGCTCGCCATCACCCAAGAGCCCACGTCGTCCACCGCCACCACCACCTCCTCCTCCACCACCCCTAACGATTCCACCACCGCACCAATTACAACCTACAAAGAGAAGATCAAGAAGTGATTCATTTCAATCCAACTGTTCTTCGTCGTCTGTTGTTCTTGTGGGTTTAGAAGAAGAAGATGATGATGATAGTGATGAACAAGAACAGCAACAACTGGGTGGTGGTAAATCTGATGATCGGATTACCAAAACGGGTCAAAGTTATCATCATCAACATCAACAACAACAACAACAACAATTATTGTCGTGGCGACAACAATCGCATAATAACTCATCAGGTTCATTTCGATCTACTGGTAGTTCATCGAGTCGTCGACAACGTCGTAATCATCACAAACAACAACACCAACAACAACAACAACACCGTAGTAGACAATCTAGTCGAGAGCGTCCAAGTTTGGACCATCATCCACAAGAAGAAAGAGAAGAAAAGCAAGAAGAACACTTATCACATCATCATAAAGTTGACAACAATGAATATATTGGACATTGCTACAGTAGAAAACATTCAAACAATATTGAGGGTGTGGGTGGTGGTGGTGGTGATGATACTAATTTGAATCATTCTCATTGTTCGTTTGATAGTAGTAAACACAGCAGTACCAGTGGTGGTGGTAATCCTCCTCCTCCTACTGCAGCAGCAGCAGTGGTAATGACGACTTTCAGAACAACAACTAACAACAGCAACAACAATGCCACAGAAGGAAGGTCTGCATTATCGACACCTGACAACAACAACAATGACAACAACGATGACAACAACGATGACAACAACAGCAACGATGACAACGACAACAACTGCACCTCCCTTTTAAAATCCCTCCTCTGTATCTTCCCCAAAGTCGAACCCTTACCATGGAACATCTTCATCCTCCTTTTCATTTGGTGCAGCATCCTTCCGGTATGTTACATCATCTTCTTCACTCAAATGGGCTTGGGTGAAAATATCTACTATGTAATTAGTGATAAGTTCGGAGACTATGCATATGGATTGGCATTGGGATTATTCATATTTGGTTTGGGGTTGTACTTGTTCGATGCCGAGTGTTGGGGCGAAGGGGAAGGTGGTAGCATTATTGGTATTGTTTTGGATATATGTACCATGATTATTATGTTGGGTGTGGTATTATTAGTCCTTTGTATTGCGGATCAATTCCCGTATGGAATGGTGTGTTTATTTGCGATATTTCAACCATTATGTTTGTTGGCGGTCAAGTTGATCTTTTATGCGGATGTCGATACTAGAGTATATGTGAGTTGGTTGAGCGGTCCTTTGTTCTTGACAAGTTTGTGTACGGGGATAGCGTGGATGATATGGGTATTTTCCGATCCGGACAATCAATGGAATTTGTTGGTGAGGACGCAGTCGGCGGAACGATCGGGTTGTATGCCAAACTATGAGGAGTATCCTGATTGTCGACGGGGGGGGATGAATTCGACGCAAGAGGATACATGCTTCTTCATTGAGAATGATGCCCTTGTCTTTCCGGAGGAATGTGAACAATCTTGCACGGGTGTGTACAACGACTGCAGCAACGGGTTCATATTGTGGGTCGGGCCAGTCCTCGTTAGTATGACCATATTCTTTTTAAGCTTCTTTTGTACATTCCTTCGAACAGATGGGACAAAAGAAAAGGATATATTCAACTTTGGCAAAGTGTGGCTCTTCATGCTACTAGCCATTTGGGTAACGACTTCTCTTTCCGGGATGGCCTCAGGTATAACTTCCGCGCTGGCGGCACTGACATTGGCATCATTCGTTGCATCGGCAGTGTTTATTGTGGTTAGTGTTGACCGTGAAGAGAGGATGGAAAATGCAGCAGCTGTATTCAAGCGGTTGCAAGACAAATACGGGGAGAATCTTGACATTGCTAGGGGATTATTCATCGTGACTTGTGCCCCCATTATATTGATATACTTTTGTTTCTCAATAACAAATCAACTCATTCGTAAGACTAAGATATTCCCATTTTCGGAGCCGGTGGGAGATTCAGATGATATATTCACAACTCGGACTAGAACTCAAATCAATCAGCTGAAGTCTTGGGATCGTGCCAGAGTGTACACCTTTGCTGTGTATTGGGGAATCTTCTTCATGGTTATGCAAGTGTTAGTGGCAAAGCTGACGGTAGTCTTTTTAAGTTGGCTCATTGAACAAACTGCCAACTTTGGTCTCGGTATAGTGACTGCGATTTTGGTAGGAGTCGGCGTGGTTATGTTCCTATTGCCACCCGTTCCCGGTGTACCAGTTTATTTGACGCTTGGAATCGTTTTACCCGCCCAAGGACACAATGTACTTGGATGGGTTGGATCCATCGCATACTCCACTGCAATTGGTCTACTGCTGAAACTCTTCTCAAGCGCTTTGCAGCAGAAAATGATTGGAGAAAATCTTTCGAGATATGTTCGCGTGAGACAGTTCGTTGGTGTGAATTCCACTCTAATGAAGGCCATGAGACTTGTGCTGAGCGAAGACGGCCTATCTGTGCCAAAAGTAGCCATATTGATTGGTGGGCCGGATTGGCCCACGAGCGTGCTGTGTGGGATCATGCGACTTTCCCTCCCCCAGATCATTTTGGGAACTACACCCGTTGTCTTCCTCATCTTTCCAACGTGTGTCACGGGCGCATTGCTGTACATGGCGTCTCTCAAAGACCAATCTGGCAACGCTGAGTTTTCTTGGGCTGGAACTGTTTCTACAATCACTGCATCGCTTACTGCCCTCGTTCAGTTTGGAAGTATGGTTGTAGCTGCATACTATTTGGAACGAACTGCTGACAAACGAGTGGATGATGTTGCAGCCATCGAAGATGATGCTGAAGTAAAGAAAGCTGATGACGAGGCGGCATACCTAAACAAATGCTACCGCGAAGCGACCCAGTGGAATGACATACCGGTAGTCCCAAAGCTGTTGATGCAGTCTTCACTTGCCTGTATTGTCACCAGCTGCTACATTGTTCAACTTTTTTCAAGCCTATGTTTCACTGAGCATACGTTGACGGACTCGATTGATGGCAATCTACAGGGAAATGTTGGAAACTTATTCTTGCCGCTGGGGTGGATAGCAACTGGTCTCTTCGTCGGTTCAGTGGTATTGATGTATGCATTTACGAGCTGGGGCAAGACCAAGGCAAAAATGAGAGCGAAAGGTACTGCTCCAAGGCCAGAAGAATTAGCATATGGTTCAAATGGTCGCACAGACTTCGATATCGATTTACAAGCCGCAGCTGAGGAGATTCATGCGGACGTTCAGTCATCAAATGATAACGACAGTGTTGCATCATACAAACTCAGACGATATTCCGACTCTCAAGGAGCGCATACTACGTCCACAAGGTTTTGAGACTAAACCAAGTTTATAATTATATTTGATGGTGTAAATAGAGAGAAAGATTGATATGTATTATGGCCTTCGGATACTTAGGAGCATCATCATGTAAACGTCGAGAATATTGCATTGCTTAATTTTCATCCAAGGGAGAAAAGCAACGTCAGCAGCACGCACTCTCTAGAGCGTCGAATCTTCCATTGCGACGAGCCATTTCCGCAAACAGCTTTCTCTCCCCAAACCTTTTCTATCGCCCCTTTACCGTCAGTCCAAAACTAATGCCAAGATATAGCCTATGGCTGCCTATGGTATCCTCGATAATTTTTTATGCACATAGGTTCGATGCGTGCTATGAGTTTGGAACTTGAAATGCTAATAATAGACAAGCCAAGTGATATGAACACGATATTGCTGTCATAATGAATCTACGCAATATACCACGAGTGGAGATTATGGTTTGGATCGAACAGTTCGGACCGAATTTCATCTCGATGAGTGTTGTCATACATTCTCAGCCGCCGGTCGAGACATTTCTCGCGGTAGCATGTCCAGGAGAGGAACTTTAATCATCTGCCTCTTCTTCTTCTTCTTCTTCTTGTGCTACTGCACCCACTCATACCTGTGGATATTTATCCGCCGTTGCCCTCTTGATAATTTGATTGCTTCATTCACTGCTCTGTATTCCCATGCCCCCATTGCCAAAAATGACGATTGCATCTCGTCACTGACATTACTATTATTTTTGCTGTGTATGATTCGATCGGCATCATGAGATTTCGACAAGCCACTACCGCCAACCTCTACGCGGTATTCATCGACTCGAGACAATGCCCAGGCTCACCCACCCCTAACCCACCACTTAATAATCCCTTGTAACAACATGTCAATATCTCGTGGGCATACGGAGACATTCGTTTTGCCAAATCGACATCCAATCGCATATTTCACCAAGCACCATATGAGTGCCGAAAGTCAACACCCTCGTCAGCTACAACAACTATAATTTAAATGTGAATAATACACGAGAAAGTATCAATGAATGTGTGTCCCTATAATATTTTATTAGCGGTTCATCTACTTATCACAAACTTGTGTACACTGGCCCCTTTCATCTTACTCTTTCATCTCTCACTCCTCGTGATCTTGTTCTTCTACTCGGCTTGGTGCCTGCTGCTCTGTGGATTCATCATCACATTCATCCTCATCGTCGTCTGCGATAAGATGAGCATCATTATCATCATCTAATATGTCAAGTAAGATCGGATGGAGCTCCCAAGACAACCTCGTCTTGCGAACATTTCCGTCGTCTTGGATGTGGCTTGAGTTGTTTCCTCGACGGCGTTTATTGCGGGGGTTGAGATGCGTGATGTTGGTCATACCCAAGCTGCTGAGGGCTCGGTTGATGGTGGCAAGAGCGTCTAAATCGTCGTCATCATCATCGTCGGCAGTGGCATCTAGATCTTGGTCCTCAGACAGCAGCAAGATTGCTTTCATACGGAGGAAGTCGTTCGAATAACGAGAGAAGGCATCATCGTCATGTTGTTGCTGAGATTTGTCAACGACATACTTGGCCGTCAGCCTCTCGCTCTCGTCACCTTGCTTGGTTGGGACAGTGTAGGTTGCCATGGTTGTTGACGTCTGCTTCATCGTGTTATTATCGCCTGCAATTATTATGTATTATGGTATGAAACCATGTTGTCGCACGCGCACGAGAGAATAATAATATTTCACAGGCTACATAAGTAGAGAGCTGCTGCAACTGCAATAGCAACGCAGATTGTTTTCTTAGAAGACGCAGCAGGTGGTCTATTATCCCCTCTGGGACCATCACCTCTATGCGACT
>JALLBJ010000495.1:0-19407 GCA_036940105.1 Skeletonema potamos | reverse complement strand
GAAAGTGAAGACCAATTTCTACATAGTAATACTCACAAGGATTATGTCTTCATTGGGTTTTGTTTGATGACAGAAGAGGATTTTGATATGCAGGAAGACATTCGAAATTTTAGTCCCGCCATAAATATTTTGTAGAACAATGAAGCTAAGAGGAGACTTGTTGCCAACAATGAAGTTCCTGAACCGAAAGGGCAGCTCGAAGCAAATGGGAAATCCCTGTTCTTCGCCGAAACGTGGTTCGGTAATATCGTTTGGATCGGAGGAATCAAGCTCGAAGCCGCTTGATGAAATCAAGGTGAGATCTCCAAAAACATCATTCTCAATTCTTCCTCAAAACACCCGCTGACCTTCGCTTAGTCACTGGAAGAAGCAAAAGAGGAGATTCGTAAACTCCGTGAGATAGCCAAGGAAGCTTCGAGGGAGAATGCAGCGCTTCAACATCGCATTAGCACGTTTTCGTCAGGCACGACCACGACCAAGGCCTCCTCGACTGCCTCTTCCTCCATGAGGCGAGTGAAGGAGGCTCGCGCTGCAGTTTTAGATCGTGCCGGGAGTGACAAAGATTACGTCAAGACGTCCATCCCCAAGTCCGACCAAGTGAGGAATCTCATTTATCATTCCATCAAACGAAACATGCTGTTCAGAACTTGTTCTGAGGAAGCATTGCAAGACCTCATTGATGCATTTGACACGAAGCACTTTGCGGCGGACTCCGTCGTGATCAAGCAGGGAGATGAGGGAGACTTGTTTTACGTCGTTGAGGAAGGGAAACTCGACGTCATGGTCACAACTACCATTGCTGATGCAGACGACGATGGCAGCACGAGAGAAGTGCAAGTGGGCGTTCCGTACGTTTCTGGATCTTCTTTTGGAGAGCTGGCTCTGATGTATGGTTCACCACGAGCCGCAACCATTCGTGCCAAGTCAGACTGCGTCTTGTGGTTCCTTGACAGGAGAGATTTCAAGGGCATCACTGGATCGCACAAGCAAAGGCGAGAGGAAATCATACTCGATACGTTACGCAAGGTGAAGATAGGAGATAATGTCCTCGGTGATGTCCTGAGATCATCAGATCTCGATGCAATGGCTCTTGCTACACAATCCGATTCCTTTGCAAAAGATGACGTGATCATTCGACAGGGTGAAAGAGGTGATGCATTTTACATCATCGAGAGTGGCACAGTGGATGTGTTCATTGCCGAGCAGGGCAGTGAGCCTGTTGCACGCCTGACAAGTGGACAATTCTTTGGAGAGAAGGCTCTCATGTCCGAAGATGTTCGCCAGGCCACTTGCATTGCTTCTACCGATGCAAAATGCCTAACGTTGATGCGAGAAGACTTTGTAAGAATGCTGGGAAACTTACAAGACTTGCTCAACAATGGCGAGCAGCGTCCGTCCTCATCGTGGGCTGCTTCCCGAGAGACCCAGGAAGCAAAAATCATGGATACCGAACATTCCTCTTGCACCACCACCTTTGAATTGAGTGATTTAGAGATTAGACGTACACTTGGCGTGGGTGCCTTTGGCCGAGTCAAGCTTGTAAAGGTCAAGCCAGAGAAAGTTTCCAAGGGCGATAACCCTACTCAAACGTATGCCCTCAAATGCCTTTCCAAGAGAGCCATTGTGGATAGTGGACTGCAAGACCATGTAATCAACGAGAAGGTCATCATGAGTGAATTGAATCATCCATTCATCTTGACATTTCACTGTGCAATGCAGGATGAACACAACGTCTACTTCTTGTTGGAAGTGTTGCTGGGCGGAGAGTTGTTTCGCACACTCCGACAGGAGGGACAGTTCTCTGAAAGCTGGAGTCGTTTCTACGCTGCATCTGTCATGCTTGCGTTTTGCCAGATCCATTCTCGCAAGATTGCCTACCGTGATCTCAAGCCTGAGAACCTCGTTATGGATGAGCACGGATACCTAAAGATTGTGGACTTTGGCCTCGCCAAGAAGCTTGAGGGCGGAAAGACTTGGACTCTTTGTGGTACTCCCGATTATCTTGCGCCGGAAGTAATATTGAATGAAGGTCATGATTGGGCCGTCGATTACTGGGCCCTTGGAGTCTTAATTTATGAAATGGCCGCTGGAACTCCTCCATTTTACGCAGATGATCCCATGGAAGTTTATGAAAAGATATTGACTGGACATGTCACCATCCCCTCTCACTTTTCACGAGGACTCGGAGAAATAGTAAAGAAGCTCTTGAAGGTTTATCAATCAAAGCGTCTTGGCAGAACCAAAGGCGGTGCTTCAAGCGTGATGAAGCAGAAATGGTTCAGTGGCTTTGATTGGGGATCACTCCTAAATAGAGAGCTCGAACCTCCATTTGTGCCAGAGGTGAAGGATCCTCTAGACTCGAGCAATTTCGACTCATATGAAGAGGAGGAAGATGACGATTCGCTCCCTCGCAAACCAACGGGCTGGAATCCAGCCGATTTCAATAAGTAATTTGCACTTCATAACGACTAACAATTTAAAGCTGGCCTTATATAATTTTCCGTAATAAGCAGCTTTGTTTTGTCTTTTGAATTGTTGCTCGTAGGTGACAAGCAATTCAACGATGAGAAATTTGCCCTCATTATGTTTTAATTGTTCACTTTCACTTTATTTGTTTTGTGTCACACTTACACTAATCCCAGTATGATTACACCTTTCCCCAAATCCCTGAATTGATTTGTTTGCGTGTACGATATCAGATTGACATGTGTATTATTATTTCACTTCTCAACAATCCTATGCCTCTTGCAATAATGTAATGCTATCCCCCTTGAGTAAAATTCTCCCTACATCCGTCCTCTTTCCCGACTTGGTATCAACCTCAGTTGCAGCATCTAATACGAAATTCATATATTCATCAAATCCAATAATTTGTCCCTCAATTGTCATGCGTGTGTCTTCGTATAACCAGATCTTAACTCGATTCTTTTTCTGTCAGTATAATTATGAAGGTACATTATAAGGAAATATATAGAGATAAATTGATATTATTATTTGATCATAACGCAAAATAATGGTATATAAAGAGATACAAAAAATATAACGCTGGTGGATCGTACCTGCAAGTGTCCAAAGATGACATTGATGGGCCTGTACATATAGCAGAGAGGGGAGGGGAAAGACGCGATCAGCGAAAAACAACAACAACACAATAATAATAACTTTTTGTGCCCTGAAGATTTACACTCACAGTGTCATCACCTTCTTTACTTTACGCGGCGGCATCTTGGATGATGAGATTGATATTATAAAATTGCTTATAAAGGTAAAATTACGCAGAACAGAAGACGCGGTGAAGGAGATGCAGCGCTGTGTGTTATAATAGAGTGAAGAAGAATGGTACGATAAAGTCTGATAAAGATTAGACAGTATATTGTGAGATTGATATGGGATGGGCGGCGGCGGATGGGGATTGAGGGCGAGGGCGGCGAGATGTGTGACAGTTCATATAGCAGTGACATTGCTATGAGTAAATATCTATGCTGTCATTTCAAGAATGTAGGAAAAAAAATCACATGAAACATAAATCATGAACAAGATGAGCAGCAGCGGGGGAGACAGCGGCGGTGGAGGCATCCTTCGATCGACAAAGCAAAAAAACAACCCTGTCGGTGGCGGAAGGGGAGTGACCTTTTCTTCTGCCAAAGATGATGATGACGACATACCCTCTTCTCGTAGGCTTGCTCGTGCTGCTCACAACTCTAGTGCAGGTGATGACGAATACGACAGTGATGAAGTCGAAGATGCCATCATGGCATCTGGTGATGGACTATCGATGATGGATCGTAGTGAATCAGCCGTTATGAACAATGATTCAGTTCTTCTTGGCTCATTGGAAATTGAAGAAGCCAAACGCAAAAGGGGAAGAGTTCGACGCAAGGAAGATTTATTAGGTGCACGCAGTGATAATGGAGATGATGATCCCACTACCAATAATCATCACGACGAGGACCCTTCCTTATCACTAATTACAAACCACGACGCTAATCCAGACACATACGAATCCAATGCGGGAGGGAATGCCTCGTGTCCTGTAGAACCATTCAATATGAATGCCGAAGAAGAGGGCGGGATGGGATATTTTGATGGAGACACATATGTATTTCGTAAGAATATGAAACCGGTGGATGGGGAAGAAGACGCATGGCTAGATGGGTTTAAGGGTGATGATGACGATGAAAATGAAGAAGAAACCAAGGGTGGTGGTGGTGGTGGTGGTGGTAGAGGCGGGGGCTTGGACTCTACTGCAGTTTGGAAGCCCAACAGGAGTTCAAGTAATAACACAAAGCAAAAGGACAAATTCAAATTTATAGATGAAAACGCCGCTCCAGAAGATATTGGACGAAGATTGGTTACATTATTACAAAGCGACGATGAAACAGTAATGAAGGCATTGACAAGACATGGATCACAACTACGTGAGATGCAATCGATAGACCAAAAGCTAAAGAAAAGCAAATTATTGCGCAAACGCAAAGCAAAAAGTAAGGAGACAACAGACAATATCACTTCCGATGTCGGTGGTGACGAAACGAAGAGTATGGTTTCTTTACAAATAGATCAAACGCGTAGATTAGTAGAGGAATTGACTGAGTTGGCAGATGCACTCTTGTTTGAAGGGGAAGCAGATGCGTATGAGTTGACCAAAGCTGATTGGATTCATCGATATAAGCTGGAGGTACACTTTCCATCATCAACCAGTAAGAGACCTACAGATAATACTGAGCTACCAGAGGCAAAGAAGCAGCGGCGTGGATATTTCGATGACACTGATAATGTTAGTGATGCAAATGGAGAAAGCAGGAACCAAACTGAACCCATCCAACCAAATCACGATAATCAGGTTATGTGGGAGTACAGAGGCAATGAAGACGGGGCTATTCATGGACCATACACAAGCAAACAAATGATGGAATGGACATCATGTGGCTACTTTGTGGGCGATAGTGCAGTTGACATTCGTCGAGTGGGAACGTTATCTGCCCAAGATAGCAAGGAGAAGAAATTGGAGGAGACAACTCCCAAGACAGACGTGGATGATTTGATGGCAGATCTTGAATCGGATGGAGAAGACAGTGGCGATGGAGGAGAAAAGGAAAGTGCGTCTGTTAACGCAGAATCATCATGGATGAGATCCGATCGAGTCGACTTCAGCTTATTTCTATAATATTTTCTTCTTCATATTATAACATATACTCGTATTAGTGGACAGATACAAATCCAGTGTCGTCTATCTTTGCGTCCATCAATAAAATGGACAGTGTTTCTGTTACAAGCCGGTCATAGATCTCACTCGGCACATCCGACATCGTTCCCCAACCCAAAGCTGGATGAGAATTGACTTCACAAAGTTTTAGTGACGAATCTGCAGCCACAAGGAAGTCAGCTCCAAGTAATGCAAAGCATGTAACTGAAGGATGAACTGGAATTTCTCCTCTTTTTACCATTTCCTTGATAAATGCATAGCCAAGCTTCGAAGTACACCTCTTCATTTCATCAAATACACAGTGAGCGGGATGAGAGGATGGTAAGTGAGCTATCAAAGCCGGACTGTTGCCAGAGTTTCCGCCCTTCTTCTTCTTGGATTGGTTACTGATATGTACTGATCGTATCGTGGAATGCTTATCGTATTTGACTGAATGTGTGTGACATATAACGTCTTCATGCAATGCCGTCCAGAAACTATTTAACTCCTTCTTGACATTGTCTCCACTGCCACCGCTTTTCATTGAATTGCTAATTAGGATATGTGCTCTCAGTACAAACTTCTTGCCCTTCTCATCCAATGCTGGTCGCACTTCCTCTTGTATGATAAAGTCTGAAGGATTACGACATTTCTCTTTCCATTCCATCAGAGAATCCTTGTTATGGACATAAACCGATTTGCCTTGTGCGCCACTGCGATGCTTCACAAAGAAGAGTTTATCATTGTCACACTTTTTTGTAAAATCATCGGCATCAATCGAAACGGAAACGGGCATCATATGAGATGTACCATATTCTATCATTAATTTGTCAAGAAGTATCTTGTCATCAATTACATTGGTTGCTTGTGTTGGGAGTGGTCGAACTAATGCTGGGAACAGCACATTAGTTGCAAACTGCGGGCCAGATTTGTTGGTCCAGATAAAGGCAAGTGGCAGATTATCGTTATAATCACCACGCGGCGGCGGCGACGTATCTAGATAGAACCACCCTGCATCATTTATAAGATGATTTCTACCAGCCTTGGTAAGCCTACCAAATAGCTCTCCGTTCCAAAAGATGCGTTTGCAGTTATTAGTTGATTGCATCATAGGATCAAGGCTCGCCAGCATATACAGATGTATTCCTACACCGAACATGAGGAGATCCAATAAAGAGTATTCCGCATGATAGGATAGAGGCTGCCCTGCCTGCCAGCCGACAGCCAATACTATTCATTGCCCTCATAAGTAACGGCCATATCTAGTAGAGATGTGAGCCGCCGGTAGGTTGAAGTCCGTCAAGGTTGATTTGGGTGAAGTCCGAACCGGTCCCTCCAATACCCGTGCGTCTGCCGTGCGTGGGAGGCGCCAGTCGCCCACATCCAAACCCACGCGCCCACACCACCCGCCGCGCGCAATACCGCGCGTTCACCGAACCGCAGCTCGAGCTTCTCTCCCCTCTTTTTCCGCTCGATCTTGCACTTATCAAACTTCAAAATCAAAAACAAAATCACTTGATCATGAACATCTGCTGCGACCAAGCGAGAATTCCGATCATAGTAGACTGCCCACTATCTACACAATAAACCATGAGCACTCTTTCCTACAGGAAAATACGGAGGATCAACCTCTGTTGCTTCTTCTTGCTTCTGTCATATCTGTTGGCAGAGACAGTTTGTCAAGCCTTTCTGTCAATACAAAGTTCACGTATGCCATCGTCGTGTCATCGGTGTAGGCATATAAGTAGTTCGAAAGCGAACATCGTCTTCAGTTCTACATTAATACCCTCTGCAAAGATTTCAGTACGTCAATATGCGACATTGGGTAGCGCCAATGGTGAAGCAAATGACATAGATGCAAACGCAACCATTGTAGCAATTAACGCGACAGCCAAATTGGCACCAAGCGGATGGGCCAACATTGGTCGGTTCCTCCTCCCTTCTTGGCATTCATCTGATGCTGCAGATAATATCAATATGGATACTGCAGCATTGAATACTACCAGTGCTACAGAAGGAAAAAACTTGGCAGACGAAGCTATGCACATATCAAATGATGAAGACGATAGAATTGATGATGTCATTGATGTGGAATGTCGGGTGGATGAAGTAGAAGATTGTGAACCGCAATCTGCTGAAGATATTATCAGTGGTAGTGTACAAGATAGCGTTAAATCGCAGTCATTGATTAGAGGAGCTGTATCGGGCACGCTGAAAGCTCTATTTCGTGGGGGCAAGACATTGCTCTTGCCCAAAATAATGAATTCAACCAATGATGAAACAACTCTGGAGATGGAGATAGATGATACAGCTTCTTCCAATGCAACCAAATCAAACAGCATCGAAAAATTATCATCAGAATTAGAAGATACTTCAACTCTTACCACCGAATCATCGAACAGATCTAGTAAAAAACAAAAACGTCGATCTCGGAGAAATTCCAATGAGAGTGAAAACTGGCTTACATCATTAGAATCCAAAGATATCGATACAACAACCCGCTCTAAGCAGAGAAAGTGGGCGAGACGACAAAGAAGACTGATGATGATGGCAAAGACGGCAAAGAATGCCGTATTATTATTCGTCGTGACGTTCTTTCTTGGTAATATCATGAATCAATTTGTTGATTTGGACGAGGATACTGGATCATTTGAGGTTAGATTCGGTAAAGTGTTATCCTCTTCTTCTCCACCATTGTCGTCAGCACCAACACAAGCTCCAGCGCCGTCCTCACCATCTTCTCCCCAAGCGAAGAGAAGTCCACGAACAACGCCACTATTCCAAACTGTAACGACACCCAAACAAAACTACTTTACTGATATGAACACTCGTAGTCAAGGGATGACGTTGGTTGCAAAAGCAGTGAGACAAGTTGGCCCTGCCGTTGTGCGGGTTGAAACTGAGACAGACTTGGATGTCCAAGAATCGACAGACGGAAAGGACAGAGAATCAGAGAAGGGTGACGGCTACAATGGAGAAGGAGAAGACCGTGGAGATGTCTTTGACGGTGTACCCGAAGCGCCACCTCCTTCAGAGAACAACTCTGGCTCTAGAAATATTGACTTTGGACAAGGATCAGGAATGATTGTGAATAAAGAAGGGTATATTCTTACAAATGCTCACGTTGTTGATGGGTCTAATCGAATATTTATTACATTAACTGATGGACGAAGGTTCAGGGCAGAGCTGCAAGGATCAGATGATATTGTCGACATTGCTGTGCTCAAAATAGTTCCTGATAGCGATCAGACAAATGACATTGTTAGCAATCTTCCCGTAGCCCAGTTGGGAAATAGCGATCAGCTGGAAGTTGGCCAATTTGTAACGGCAATTGGTTGCCCTGGCGGACTAGACAATACCTGCACAATTGGGATAATATCTGGTTTAAAGCGCTGTCCCAACACAGTCGGTATTCCTGATAAGATGGGTGTATTAGACTACATACAAACGGATGCAGCTATCAATCAAGGGAACAGTGGAGGGCCTTTAGTAGACGTCGAGAATGGCAACATTGTTGGTATCAATACCTGTATTCGAGCAAACATGGAAGGAACGAGTTTTGCGATCCCAACAAACAAAATTTTAGCAATTGTTGATGACCTAGCGATGGGAATAACACCAACCCATGGCTATATTGGTGTTCATATGGTAAGACACGTACATAACTCTTTCATTTTTTGTTGGCACCTGTTCAATTCGACTAACCTGCTTTCTGCATCGGTCTAGACAACAATTACTCCATCGCTTGCAAAATATATCAACAAGCTATCACCAACAGCAGCAGTACCCGAAAAGGACGGTGTAATGATTGAAAAGGTCTTCAAAAACTCGCCCGCTAAAGAAGGCGGACTGAGGAAATTCGACTTTGTTCTCGAAATTGATGGAAAGCGTGTTTTCAATGCCGATGCAGCCCATGTAATTCTCGATAGAGCGATAATAGGACAGGAACTGAGTATCAAAGTCTTACGAGACGACACTGAAATGATTTTGCAAGTTAAACCAGAGGATCTCTCTCCTCGTCTGAAACAAGTCCGACAAGAGCGCATGAAAAGGAAACGCTCAAACAACTAAGCATGAAACGGGGCGCTATTGTACATGAAGAAGCAGCTATTATTAATTATGAATATCAACCGATAATAAACTGTAGAGTACGCATCATTTCATACAATGAAACACATTTTGTCAACAAGGCAGTTGGGCAGATGTCATCATATGACGACATTTCGATTCGAGATAGAAGTTCGTGTGAGCACTTGTCAACGTGTTTCGCAATTTTTGCTGCCCGTTTCTCAGATAAGAGCCTGCTGTAGCATTCATCTGTCAATACGTCTAACACCAACTCTTCTTCTCGTTGCGAGTAGCGGATGATGGAGTGGCGCATCAAAGGTACTAGTGACATGATCTCGTTAGAATTGTTGGAGTCGGATCCAAATGCAAACCCAAGCTCGCAGATACCGGTATCTTTTTGTGAATTGACAACTAATGCAATGGGAAAAATCCCTGCATTGTTACATGAGTCATATTTATGGTACAGCTCAATATTCTTTGAGCTCGCAAGCAGTACCGAACTGGAGCAACAATGTACCTTTTCGTTGGCGTTAGAGTGGTCGTAAACAGCCGTCTCATAATTCATCTTGGCAAGAAGACTTTTCCTATCAGCAGCATCTTGAACCAAATGTTGGACTTCTTTTTCGGCAACGTTCCTCACATCATCACGCAGCTCTACCCTGACAATATTGGCAAATTTCAGAAAAGGTGTGAACACATCGCCAGAAAGTGGAACGGAAGACATTTTGCCCAGCTTGAATGGCACAACGACACTTTGCATTCGCGCACGCTTGGCTTGCCCTCTGACATTCAAGACGTCCACGTTCGAACTCAGTCTAACTGATTCTTCCCAAGCATTGTTGTCTGCATGTCTGTTTTCGATGAATACTTTTGACAACGACGCATACATGGAGATAGGGGCAAAATCATGCATAGGAACATGCATTGACGAGCTGTTTTGGCAGCTGATAGATGTCGACGAACCACCGTAAAGAACCTTCACCAGCCCGTCTCCTGTTCTACGGTAACAGAGTGGAGTCGTATCTTTTATTGACTCTGGAAGTATCATTGACGAAGCTATAGTATGGATAGAATGACACCACGAGGACGAGGCAGGCATGTTTTCAGTTTTCATTTCCAAATCGAAGCCTTTTGCCGTGTTCGTAGACGCATTTATTGTGCATTGAATTGGCGGTGGCGCATTGGTAGATGAGAGAGAGACGACTCGTATGGCGTCACGAACTTCTTTGGTAACGTGATTTGATTGAAAATCTAGCAAAGCAACGGAGGGATGAATATCATCTTTGCCTTGTTTTGTGATCATTGCCGCTTTCAATGATTGGGCGACTGTCGCGTATTTTGATACTGCGTTTGTTTCCTTGGCTATGCGATTTGGAGACAAAGTGCACCGTGAGTTGTCTTTCTTTCTCAGCGTTGCTAATAGAGAATGCTTCGACCGAGTCGCAAGTCTGACTTTCTGGTCAGATGCAATCCGTAAGAGACTGACTTTTCCGCTTGCAGAAGACCAAGCAAACTCAAATTGCCTATTATGAATTGATGATACATTTCCACTGGAGATGGGTACACGGATTACGTTCCGAAGCTGAAGATTGTTCTTTTCAATGGATTCTTCACACCTGACAGACAGCTGATAAAGATAAGTCTTTCCCGTGTCATTCGTTCCGATCAGCGATAAGTCAGTGCCATTTGACGCACTTTTGTGGTATCCTACGCAGGCAAGAGAACACGAACGCCCTTGAAAGGGCAGACGTTTCATTTCGACTTTGACTGCACCATTTTTGTCTGAGTAAATTATTGCCAACGTCCCCAAAGCTCCAACGCACATGAGCTTAGGCTCAGTGGATTCAGCTCGAAGAAAATGAAGAGAAAGAAAAGGCTCGCCGAAGCTATTCAATTTCAGCAATTTCGAAGCATGACCTGGTTCACCGTTTATAACTGTTGTAGCATAAAGCGATCCATCCTGAAAACCCATAAGCACTATCCCTTCGTCGACATCGATTTCAGCATGATCTTGACCTTCGTCACATCTCATCAGCGACACTAGTGTACTCCACAACGAGTTGCCACAAGAAACTCGTGAAGCAAACGTGATGCATGCCATCGGGCTGTTGACATGGTTAAGTCCTGGTACTGTAGACCAAGACACTCCTGTTAGTTTTGATCCCTGATATGGGTGAATCTCGTCAAGGGACAACCGAATAATGACTGGAGGAGATTGCGATGGAAGCAAATGAGACTCGTTGAGGCTTGATGCAACAGCATAAACAACTTGACCACCTTCGTCGTTTTTGGACGGAGTCGTTGCTTTCCTCTTCTGCCCTTTTCGATTGGGTGTGGAGCATGGTGCTTCCTGTGAGCTCTTTTTCGAAGCATATGATTTGCAATTGTTTGATGTGCCCGATTCCGTTCTTGCTGTCAGAGTGTTCATCGAGGTGAACGGATGACTACTTACTGGATCATTTTGCGTAGATGTTGCCTTACTCTTTTTCCCCCGTTTGGGCGATTTTTGCTTAACAGTCTCTACTTCACTGCTGAAGCAAAGATCCATATGAAACAAATGATTGTTATCATCCGACTCATTAGTTTCAATATGATGAGCATACAGTTTCCCTTCTACATCAATAGCCAATATCGCTGCACTAGGCTGATTCGTCTTGCTTGGAAAGGTAGCAATGCACACTGTTGCAAACAACGGACTGTTGTCTCGACCTGCTTTTGAAGAGTATTTCAATCTAACCATTCTTCCAATATTTTCTTCAGGTCCCTCAACGACAGTTGCCAAATGTATCCGTCCTGTTGCTCCTCGATTGCATGTGGCAACCAATGTTGTTGTGCTGTGTCCAGGTTCATAATCATCTCCTACTTCATTGGACGAAAAGCTGCTTGTTGCAACTGACGTGCTAAAACGCGATTTTGAACCATTTACTTCTAGTAATGAACTCTGCCTCCTCCTTCTCAGCTCGACTGAAGCCAACTTGGGATTATTTTGATGCACATGGTTGATGGTAACTACAGATTTGACGCTGTCGGCTGATAGCATCGGCGAACGCTCATCATCACCGCGACGAGCCTCTCCCACAAATAACACACTCATATTTAGACCTTTTTTCTATGGCGCCCGCATGAACATATCGGTGTTTCATAGTAGCAATCCAACCAATAAGCAAGAATAAGAAAAAATACAAGCAATATATGCAGCAACTCGTCCCTACCCTACGCAGGGATTCCGAGACTACACGCAGGAAACCCGCAACCTTTTAACAGGAGAATCACGACTTTACCCAGGAAACCCGAATATTTTATTCGATGTATTGTACCTCAAAGAATCGTGATGCTATCAACACGGTAATAAGGATTTGACAATGCAATGCGAGGAAATTTACTGTAATGTTATCAACACACCCTATAGAATGAAGAATAGTCCCTAAAAAATCTTCTTACGTGGGAGCATGAGAAGCTTGAACCCCATGATTTGAGCTTCAGTGTTGTTTCTTGTTGTGGTTGTCCAATAAACAATTTTTATCTCCACCTACTATCGCGTGGTCTATAAATAAAAAAACTGTTTCTTATGTTTCCATTTCTTCAGCCTCACCATCATCTTCCTCCTCTTCATCGGCATTACCCCCATTATTCCCCCCCTCTAACTCCAGCCTATCCAAATAAGGCTGCAACTCCTCCCCCTCAATTAGGGTAAACTTTTGATCTTTCCCCACAATGGCCACACTTCCATTTTCCCTCGTCAATTCTCCATCACCACTCACGCACCCCACAAGAGCCTTCAAAGCATGCATGATAAGATCATCCTTGGAGCATTCCTCAAATGAGTCACAATGTTTTTCCAGATAAGTCCGTCCCGATTGCGACCTGGCCCCAATGGCAGTGGCATAGCACTCATAGACATTTCCCGAAGGACATGTCTGATAGACATGCGGTCCATTCTTATCAAACGAAGCCACAAGCAAGCCCACCCCATACGGACGCCTCACATAGGACTGTGTCGTCCTCTGATGACGATCGGCCAAATCGGTTACCAATCTTCCACTGGGAAGAGCAGTACCATAGACATATTTATGATTGAGACATTCATTCCTCATCCATTTGGCAAGTGTGCGCGCATCGGCGGTAAGACCGGCAATACCAATGCCAAGATGGTCGTCGATTTCGAGTATTTTTTGTTGATGAGAGGATAGTTCCGAGACAGATCGTTTGAGTGCGCCGATGACGGAGTGGGTAGAGGAACGGAGGGCGATGCAGGCGGAGCCTTGCTTGACTGATTCCATGGCATACTCGACCTGACGACGATAGAGAGATGCGTTACATTGGTGTGGGCATAATGAAAGTACGAGGTTGTCAGGCAATGAATATGTTAGAAGCGAGATACAGGCGAACACAAACATTCGAAGTATTGTAACAAGTTGTATTAATTTCGCACCTGAAGAAGACGACCCTCTGGACTCCAGACCGTCACATCGGTATCATACATATTCCGAAACATATTTGCTGTGTATTATTATTAATGATGATGATGATGATTATTAATCGATTCGCCGCCAAAATGGATGATGAAGCTAACTGATTTTCAATGCATTGCATATGTGGCTTTTGGTAGCAGATCTTGGACGCGGGGAGAAGAGAGAAAATAAAAATCGAAGCCTCTCGAAAGTCGCCGACCGCCCGAATAAAATCATTGCTAAATAAAATGCATCCTAACTCCCTATCATAGGCGATAAATTAACACAATAAAGGCACAGCTCGGAGCAATAAACGCAACAACAGTCAGTCAGAAGCGGCTGAATTATATCAATAAATTAAAAGAATGAGTGACGATCTAGAAGGAGCTGATATCTGGGGAGACGCCGGCGATGCTGCCAACGGTGGTGGCGACAACAACAACAATAATGATAAGGACAAGGTCACAAGCTCGTCTAATAATGCCTCAGCAGGTGCAGCAGCAGGCGCCGAAGAATCCAAATCCGACGACCCAGCAGGAGACGATGACATGATTATTGACGATGAAACAGCCGCCATGTCCATTGCCGAACTCCGTCAACGCATCCAACTCATCGATAATGAAATCCGTATATTCCGCAGTGACATTCAACGAATCCAACATGAAAGTCGGGCACAGCGGGAGCGTATTCGTGAGAATATCGAAAAGGTCAAGTTGAATAAGCAGTTGCCCTATTTGGTGGGCAATGTTGTCGAGATTTTGGAGCCAGATGCTGAGGATGGATTGGATGCCGAGGAGGGGGGTGGGGAGGATGGAGCCGCGGCCGATGTCAATGCCGATAGGAAAACGAGGAGTGCGGTTGTTCGGACTTCGACGAGGCAAACTATCTATTTGCCAGTGCCTGGTTTGGTCGATACGGATCAACTTAGACCGAGTGATTTGGTCGGTACCAACAAGGATTCGTATCTAATTCTTGAAAAGTTACCAGCCGAATTTGACTCTCGCGTCAAGGCCATGGAAGTCGATGAACGCCCAACAGAGGAATATTCCGACATTGGTGGAGCAGATAAGCAAATCCAGGAACTTATCGAGGCAATCGTACTGCCCATGACGCATAAGGACATGTTTGACACTATTGGCATCAAACCACCGAAGGGGGTGCTCCTCTTCGGGCCTCCTGGGACTGGAAAGACATTGTTGGCACGTGCCTGTGCCAATCAGACAAATGCTGTGTTTTTGAAACTGGCTGGACCTCAGTTGGTTCAAATGTTCATTGGAGATGGAGCTAAATTGATTAGGGATGCGTTTGAACTTGCCAAGGAGAAAATTGCCGATGGTACATCGTGCGGTGCTATTATCTTTATTGATGAGTTGGATGCAATTGGTACCAAGCGATTTGGGGGTGATCAATCTGGTGATCGTGAAGTCCAACGTACCATGTTGGAACTGTTAAGTCAATTGGATGGATTTAATTCAAATGATATGATCAAGGTCATTGCCGCCACCAACCGTCCTGACGTTCTTGACCCTGCACTATTGAGGTCTGGACGGCTGGACCGTAAGATTGAATTGCCGCACCCCACAGAAGATGCCAGAGCTAAGATCATGAGAATCCATTCAAGGAAAATGAATGTTTCACCGGAGGTAGTATTTGAGGAGCTGGCAAGAAGCTGTGAGGATTTCAATGGAGCTCAGCTCAAGGCCGTTTGTGTGGAGGCGGGGATGTTGGCTCTGAGAATGGAGAGGTCAGAGATTGTCCACGAGGATTTCATTGAGGCCATTAGTGTTGTGGCTGCCAAGAAGAAGGGTTCTTTAGATTACTTTGCCTAAACATTTTTTAGATTTACAGCAGCACTATTTTTTTTTGCACCCCTTCAGCAGCACACCCCATAGAGTACTGCACAATGACACAAACATACACCCTCACATCCTACGTATGGTCGCTAACAGATGGCATTCATTCGCTGAAAGAAATCGAACACTCTCTCTTTTATCAGGTCCAATCTCCAATCCAGCAATGCCATTCCCATCAGCTTAAAATGGTGCATGTAAATTAAAAAAAGAGAAAAGCATTCACCTCCGCGATGATGATGATGATGATATTACAACTTGTCCATCTCTTGGCTGCCTCCGGTCTAGCATCTGCATTCCAGTCACATGATGCTGGTGGCCATCGATACCCACCCGGTAGCGGCGATGATCGAGGTGCAATAATCTTTCTTCACGGAATGGGTGACACTGCGAATGGGTGGGCATCGCTTGTTCATATGCTACCATCGATATGCCCTCGGCTGTCAACTGACAAGATTGAATATATATTTCCGCAAGCACCAGTCAAAGGTATTACATTGAATGGAGGCGAATTGGTCCCTGCCTGGTTTGATCTCTTCGATTGGCCCATCGACTCCACCTCAAGGGATGATGTTATTGGGCAACTAAATGCAGTATGTATGCTGGAGGAAACTGTGAAATCAATAGAACATGAACGAGGCATTCCTGCCTCTAGAATAGTGGTCGGCGGCTTTGCTCAAGGAGCAGCCGTAGCTATGCTTACTTCGTACTTCCGCAAACAAAGGAAGCTGTGAGTGATTTGTCTTTTTTAGTTATATGTTTTGCCATGTGCTCACGTCTTTCACACGTCGAATTGATTTTCTCCCTTTGTTATCTGCTGCAGCCAGCCATTTGCTGGCTGCGTTTGCCTTTCGGGATGGCTACCGAACAGTTGGAACTTTCCAGTGAATAGTTATGTAGCAGAAATGACACCACTACTCTGGGCACACGGTGCGTATGATGGAAAGGTCCTTTATCAACAACAAGCACTGGGTGTTCAGCGATTGATCAAAGAAGGCGTTGATGTGACTACGAAAACATATCCCTGTGCACACGAGTCATACAACTCACAGGAGATTAAGGACATGGCAGAATTTGTGGATAATGTGTTATTTCCAAAGGTGCCAAAGCAAGTGGCTACAGCAGAGTTCGTGGCTTCCGTGAAGTTCCTCTTCGAACAAAATAAAGACCAATTCAACCCATAGCGATAGTGCGTTAGACTGATATTTGACCATGCTGTTTCGTTAGAGATCTTCGCATGTGTACATTAATGAAGGTAATGTTATATATCTAATTTTACAGCATCCCATCCACAAGAATTGGTCGGGATGGAAGTACACGATCTCGCGGTTTTCCAAAAATATCGACCATGTTTTTGCCGTTGCTCTTCTTTGACCGCTTTCGATTTTGATGTGGCTCTATGGGAGGTGCAACACCCATCAAGAAAGCCTTGAGGTGAGCACGACTTCGTCTCGTCTTTACAACTGTCCGGCTGTGACATTTACGCAAACCTTGCGATCGGTCCCAAGAGTGAATAGTAGCAAGAGAGCTTTCTGTTTCACTGATGGCTTTCAGCATTGCCTCTCGTAAAGTTTCCCCCTTTTCACCGTAGGTTGATAGAAATAACTCCAGCGCTTCCTTAGGCGGAACTTTACTCGTTCGCAAAGGATCAGCGTTCTCCTTGATGGTTGGTTTGTCCCTTTGTATCTTGTCCTTGATAGGTGGTTCATCCGTTTGTTTCGTTTTCGTGTCCTTGATGGGTGGTTCATCCGTTTGCCTTTGTTTCGTGTCCTTGATGGGTGAATCATCCTTACTCTTGTCACAATCTGATATACTCACATACCTATTTACAGGAAGTTGTAGTTCTTGTATAGGCTCTGGATTAGGAGGCAACGGCGGGGCCGGTGGTCCCAGATCACTTTGCATATTATTTTGCACCATGCGAAGTGCAAACTCTCGTCGCGCTTGGAAATCGCGCAATACGACCTCACTCATATCAGAGTCATTTCGTATCATGGTAGATTCCAACGAGGTCATCATCAAATTAGATGCTTGCATTCTTCGAACATAATCCAAGTTTGGCCCAGAAGCTGGGTAGAGCATAGCATCAGATTCCATCCGAAGCGAGGGCGTTGGAAGGGAGGGACGGCAATCAAGAAGTGTTGCCAAATGCGATTGCTGTCTCCTTCTAGATAAATTGATTTGCGTTTGTGTTGCGGGTTGGCAAATCGAGTCACTTTGGGACTGCTCATCAGATATTTTAGTGAAGTGGCTGTCTTTACTCAATCTGCGGCGTGCTTCATCTTCGATTCCTCTTCGTAGAACAGATGGTTCCAATTTTTCAAGGTCATCACCCAACGCGGTCAAAAGCACATCCAGAGAAGTTGTACTTTGAGTACGTTTTGCCTTCATTCTTTTGTCACTGGGAGCTTCATCTTCTCTTACACCAGAGACATCTACTTCAACATTCTCATCCTTTCGTCTCTTCTTTGCACTCTTCTTTGAAGGTTTAAAGCAGGTAGGGATGCTTGTGACAGCCAAGGTGTCAACACTACTTTGGGTAGGATTTGTTTTGGATGCAACCTTCACGCTGCCTGAATCTGGGGAAACGCCACTGCCCTGCCTGTTGGTAGGATGCATCTGATATAGACTAGCTGAATCGAAATTGACTTGAGAAGAGTCGAGTGAACCTCGAGGCTGTAACTCATTCACAAGAAATGGCTTTGAAATTTTTTCTGGAAGCATCGCCGACGTAGATGGACCAAACCCATTCATAACAGCCGATGCCATGCAACTTTCAGATCGGCGACGGTTTAATTCATGGATCAATTCATGGGTTGTGAATTCGTCCACGTCGAAGTTACTGATGGAGCCACGTAATGATGATGATGGAAGGTAACCTCCCCTAATAGTGTCAAGAAGCCGCGGAGCCTGAAAGCGGTTGGCACTAATTTGTTGTTGTTGGCGAAGGATGGCATCCATTTCTAGACTTCTACGCGGTAAGGTGCCTCCCATCATCGACGGTGGGAGCATTTGCATAAAGCCTGTCGGACCTGTTGGTAGACGGAGATAGTTGTGGCCGCCGGTTCCCATTCCGAAGGATCCCGTTGCTAGGCCTCCCACAGGAGCCCCATCAACGCGGCTATTTATATGTGGTAGAACACCCGGCGGCAATAATGACCTCTCTGCAGTCGATTCTCCACAAAGCCGCAATGAACTCAAGTTTCTACCAGACGCTTCAAGAGTCCGCATAGAGGAAAAAAGACTGGCGGCGACATCTAGTGACCCATGGGAAGAAATTGAACTTTGGCGCCGGGCGGCATCTCCGCTGCTGTCCCCCGAGTAACGTAACATGTTATTCAACCCGCCGCAATCGCGATCTCCGGTTGTTTTGTGGGTACGCTGATAGAGTGTCAACGTCTATCAAGAGTCTGTGTAGCCTCTAGAGAGGGCAGTTCAGATAGCTGCGGTCAAACGACTGGTCATTTCCAGAGGCTTTCGGTCCAACAGCCTCAGAAGGCTTCCCGGGATGGTGCAACGATAAGACGATAAGTCATTCAAGGCAAACTTCGTAGACAATCCTTTTTGATTGCTTTGTACCAATTACATACCAAAAATAAATCAAATACCTGTGATTTTTTACAAGCTTGCCTCAGATTTTTGCGAAATGTCTATGTAGACACTGATGACGCCTTGCTTCAACGAAACGCTTCGTGTCGTACATAGGTCGGTAGGTACGTAACCCGAACGTAGATATGTATTCAAATTGTAGCAGCAGCTCAAACTTCGTATTGTATGATGTATGATATATTGTACTCTTCAGATTTCAGACGGAACCATATTCTTTTGCTTTCTAATTCATAGTAGGTACTAA